>OX632363.1:28358130-28368015 GCA_951751655.1 Ophion costatus
ACTTTTGAATAATCCATAATTTTTTTAATTCCGTACGTACTTCTCTAGGTATCCTAATGTAGAATGACGAGAATTTTTATTTTGTTTTAGGTAAAAAATTGTGGATGGTAAATGTCACGCCGCGGAGCGCCTAAAAAAAAGATAAAAGAACTAACAGCTTGATTTCATACTAAATAGATGTGTGATCAATTTTATGAGTGAATCATTTTTTCATACGAAAATAAAATTGTTAAATTCGTACATTATTTTATACCCGTTACTGTGGCCTGCCCCCTTAATATAGGTCTCAAAATGACCTCATATTTTAATTTATTGATAAAACGTATTATTTATTTGAAAAGTACGAATGTTTTTATTTCAATATAAGATACAAGCAATATAAGGTTCAATATAAGGTTCACTCTTTTGACGAAATTTCCAATAACATTTTGGAATAATTGCGGACTAATTTCATTAATGTTGCGTCCAATTGCTTCCTTGAGCTCCGGAATGGTCTGTGGATTATTGGCTTACACTTTTTCTTTTGGAAAAGCGAAAAGAAAGAAGTCCGGTCGTTCTGAGACACCCTTTATGTAGTGTCTTCAATGACGTTTAAATATTTTTGGGCAAACTGTAAACATCCAGGAAATAGACGCAATTGGGGAAATTAATTGGATTGGGGTGAATTCTTTGGTAAGACAAATATTATATACAATAATAACGTAATCATTTCTATACGAATGCAAGAAAAATTCTTCATTCATCCTTCATACGTTAAGAATGGAAGAAATGTTGTCCAAATATATAACACTTTTATTAAATCTTTACAAAAATTGTTCCCCTCATTGTTGATATTTTAAAATTATTATGTTATTACGCAAATTAAAAGATCAAACGCACTTAGAGTTGGCTCGTAATTATCCAGTGCTTGGACGAAGGATTCAGAAAATATTGATTTTCGCAAAAATGGCCGCAGTCCAAAGTGAAAGTATCGATTTTTGGTTTTAAAAAACGCTCTATTTTCGTCGATATAAGAAAACAATGCGTTGAACAAAAAATCCTTCGCTCAAGCGCTGCTTTTCGATATGTAGAAGAAGCTTGTTAAATTTGAAGTTGATCGGTGCAGTAATTTTCAAAATACCCCGTTTACCGCTTTTGAAAAAGTCATTTCGATAAAACCGCGTTTAAAGTTCGCCGGTTCGCGGAGCCTACCTAGAGCCCATAACTCCTTCAATGTATAACGGACCGACTGTGAATATTGCGAGAATATTTTTCAAATTTTACATCATAAGAATTCGTCAAAAACCAAAGATGGATATTTTCAAAAATTTCCTCTAAACCCTCACAATCCTCCATGAGATAAAGCGAATTTTCCGTGGGTAAAATCTCCCCAGGCACCTTCAAAAAGAACACCGAAAAGCAAGCGAATACTTTTCATCAGAAAATCCGGAATTTTTCAAATATTCGTCGATACGACGAAGCTTAGTGAGGTTAGAATCTTCTCAGACTCGTCTATCCTCCAGTTGCTCTATCGAATCGTCGCTTATCTTTTTTTTCCTGCTCCCAAAACAAATTTACTCGACGCAATCCGCAAATATTCCCATCTCCCTTCTAATCAAACTCGAAGGAAGAATAGACGAGGTTTTTTTTTCGGGCCACGCGCGTAACGTATTCCGAGCAATATTCCTTTTTACGTGCAATAATGCGGGCGTTCGTCGAGTCGACGTAGAGGGCCCCGCGTACGAGCGTATCTAGCAATGCAAGAGGTTGGGTAGGCTACGGTTCGCTTCGAGAGGGGCGGCCGGTCGACGTCGCGGGGGAGTAAAAGCGAACGACGCGAGCGCCGCCCGCGACTACTATACGTACTAAGGCTAGCCACACGCACACTGCGCCGCGAGGATCGGCAGCGCTAGGCGTGAGAGGACGTGACAGGGCCTCCGATTCTCTGTATCTCTTTCTCCCGCTCTACCCCCCACTCCCTCGCTCTGATACGCGAGGAGCGGTTTTTCTATATTCAGTGGGCTCAGTGCGTGCACAGCGGCCGGCCGGCGCGCATCGTCCGCGTGTCGTCAAACGCGCGCGGCTGCTCGGCGTCGAGGTTTTTTTCTTTTCTTTTTATCTTTACCCCTTGGATGGCTCGCTCGCGCCCAAACCCCCGCAAACGGAATTGAAAGAAAAAAATAAACAGTACAGAGTACAGGCGTTTGTACTGACATATAGAAGAAGAAGAAAAAGGCGAACGAGAGAGAAATTGTTACGAGGATTCTCGATGATTGATCACTATTGCAATTGAACGATCGTCTTTCAAATTGCGCCCCTCCGCACCACCGCCTCGCCTGTCAAAGGGGCCAAGAAATATCGCCGCGAGCAGTGCCCGATAAATGTAGCAGCATCCGACGACCCACCCATTTACTCTCGACATAAACACTCCGTATATGATACATTTGAAAAATAATTGACGCGAATTTATAGAGCCCCGAAATCGGTAAAAATGTTTTTTTTTTTCTTTCATTCACGACGCGTGTCCTTTCGCCGAAGCATTCGTGGCTGAGTGCCCGTTCACGATGATAACACGACAGAGAGCGAGCCCGAGCGGAGAGAACGAGATAATTTTTTTCTTCGATCTCCACAAGGCTGCGAGAATTTCTTCCGCGTTCGAAAAAAAAAACACCGCATCAGTGGGAGCGTCCACAAAACAACGAAATCACTGACACTAACGAAGAATAAACGTTTAGGGCTCGAGGCGCGTTTTTCTCCACGTACAAAAGTGTACGAATTTTCTCTTCCGCACCGAGTCAGTGTGTTCCTCAACGTCTGCCGAAAAATATTCCTTTTCCAGTCCCGAGGGATTTTCTCACTCGCACATTTCGTACAATCCTTACAATAATGGTGAATAATTTTTAACGACCGAACCGTCGAGTTCACCGAAAGAACGATCGAGTTGCCATTTCGTCGAGATGACAGATTTGTTTATTTTTTTCCTCCGGCGTGTCTTACGAAGGTTGCCTTGGGCTCTTGTTTTTTTTTCCTTCTCACGCGAATCCCGTATATCATTCTCGTTTATGAACGCGCGTCGACTCGAGTGATCTTGAATTTACTTGCAGAAACAGTGGCAGCAAAACAGTTTTGTAGAGCGTAAAGGGGAGGGAGAAAAAAAAGTCCCTAGTCACCGGTTTAACGATTCTTGAAAATTAACCGGTAAATCCTAGAGGGAAATTGTAGCAGCAAGCGTGTGTTGCGTTTGCACGATCATAGTACGCTCGGACGATACTATATGCATACATCTCGGTCCGGAATATTCGCGTGAATATATATATATATATATATACACACAAGATTTAACTCTCTCTCCCCCCTCCCTCTCGCTCTTGCTCGCTCTCGGCCTCGCGATCGTACGGGGCAGGCTGTTGACTCGTCGCGCGCGTGCTCGAACGCGCGGGCGAATACGATTTCACATCGACCTCACGCAATCCCCACGGTGTCGCTGCAGGCGAGCCTCTATCGGAGCGTCCCCGGACTCGGATTCTTTTTTCGTCTCTCTCGATCTCTCTCCTTTCCCTCTTTTTTTTTTGAGGTAGTCCCACTGCGAAAGTCGTTTGAACTCCGCCGACTGCACTTATTCCATTTCTTCCAACCCCCGACCCGTGAAGTTTGCGTTAGCGAAAATCCTGACGCATTTCGTCGGCCATCTTGAAACAAGCTTGGCCGCGACGAAAATTGTGCTCGCGCGTGGCCCTCTAACGAAATAGCCGAGAATTCTTCGAGCTCTTGATATTGAAGGATGAGGATGATTGGCTTGCACAGTTGGAACGCAATGAAAGTGCAGGCTCTTTCGTTGCTGAAGTTTCTTTTTTGACGATTCAGGCTATGGAAATCGCTGCAACGATTTTTAGGACTCTTATTGCCGATTTAATTTTTAGGACTCTTTAATTTTTAGGACTCTTTAATTTTAGGACTTTTAATTTTTAGGACTCTTTAATTTTTAGGACTCTTTAATTTTAGGACTCTTTAGGAAATTTTTAGGACTCTTTAATTTTAACTTTAGGCCAATTTAATTTTTAGGACTCTTATTGCCGATCTTAAGATCTCGAGTTGCAAAAAAGGTTTCGAGTGACGAATATGAAGAAATTACGAAAAAATCGTTGCAAAATTTGTCGTGAAAATTTAGGAGTGGTCTCGAGTCCATCAATAAGGGTCGATTATGGAGCATCAATTTTTTTTTTTACGTCTCGTATGGCCTTTTTGGTATTTTGGAGTCGAAATATTATACGTTGAAGCTTGCAGTGTTGGAATGCAACGAAAATGATTTTTCTTCGATTCTCCAAATTTTGTTTTGTAGATTTCAGTTACGAAAATCACGCAGACATTTTCTTTTTTTCGGATTCTTAGCGATCTACAATTAATTCGCAAGACATGATTTTGGATGTTGATGGAAACGAAACAAAAATTTCAAAGAGTTTTCGTTGCGTTCCAACGATGCAAACTTCAACTTCAAATATTCGACGAAAACGATTGATAAAATAATTAAGTAATATCGTTGCGGTGCATCGATGCAAACGTCAGACCCATAGATGGACGTTTGTGGGTGGTGTTGACGTTTGCATTATTGGAACCCAACGAAAGTTCTTTTTTACATTTATTTTTCATATTTTAATTTTTATAGATCTTTTTCTCGGTAATTGAAATTGCAGATCGCTAATTAAATATCTTGAAAAATGCTCGAACGATTTTTGTAGGAAAAGTCTGTCGAACGAAAACAAAGGAATGGAGAAATATTAACTTTCGTTGCATTACAACGCTGCAAACTTCCACCGCGTGTTTGCAGTGGCGCGAATACGAAGATCGTTTTTGGGTCTAGACGGATGAGTTTCGAGAGATCCTTAGAAGAGTCTGACCAATCGTCATTTGTAAATTCTGGATTATTCGCTGTAATGAGTTCGTTTAGGGAGTCTGAGAAGATTCAAACCTCACTCAATTCGCTTCGTCTTTTCAAAGAATATTCATCATTACGACCACATCGAAGTTTGCATCGTCGGAATGAAACGAATTTTTTTGTCTTCGAAATGTCAATTTTTTCTGCCGGATCAAGGCTACGACCATTTTTTTTTTCAATCTTTAGATACCTACAACCTAAAAATCCAAAAATATTTCGCACATCGACAAAAATAGAGAAAGAGGAGATAAAAAAGAACTTTTGCTGCATTCCGACGATGCACACTTCAACAGCATCAATTACGGATTATCCACTGACAATAATTCTCTTGATTTTGGGTTTTTTTTCACGGGTGTCTGTGACGGTTTTACCCTCGACAAATTTATTAGCATGAGTAATCAGGAATTTACAAACGGTTGGTTCGTTTTTCCTAATTGGTATACGTTTCAGAAATACATACGATAATGACGGTAATAATTTTAATATCAATATTATATACATAACGATCATAACCTAACAATTATCAAAAAAATATCTACAATGAGGGAAACAATTTTTGTAAACATATGGGAAAAATGTTATTTTTTTAAACATTATTTCTCACATTCTTTAATTATTAAAAAATATTTTTCGCATTTTCGTATTAAACTTATAACGTTGTATATATTATGTTATAGTTATTATTGTTTACAGGATTTGAATATAAACTTTCGACTTTATTGTCGTATATTCTTTGGTATTAATGTTCATGTTTAAAAACACTAATTATCAAAAGTGTCGTTGCTCTTTTTCTCTCTCTCCCTCTCTTCATTTTCCATTAAAAATGAGAGGGTTAGTATGTTAGAAAAGTAATAAAACTTCAACACCGTCCCCGCATATTTTTCACCCCGTGATAAGGGCAACTAATCGTTTATTGCGACCAACGAGATAAACAGCACAATCCTCTATTTTTCGCCCTCTGATTCCTCTCCAAACATGGCCGACAATACTTAAAAAAAAATTCCAGAATCCTACCGCTGTTAAAATTCGACAAAGACGCGAAAGATCGTTCGCGAATTGCAACTGCTCGTCAAACCGGACAAATCGCTTCCACCGGAAGAATGTCTCCCGGCGATGATAGTTTATCGTTGCGTACGCCCACGATACGTGTGCAATTTTCAAGTCAACAGTTTTGTGGTGAAGCGGAAATGGCCGGGTCTCCCAAGGGAAAGGGGAACATTGAGCGGAGGCCGAAGGAACGAGGCAGCGAGAAATAAGAAATTAAAAAAAAAACAGTGCAGGGGTGCGAAAAAAAAGTCTGGACAGCGCGATCCGCAGACCGGAAACAGAGTGTGAGGTCCGCGGGGACGAGAGTGAGATTTGTGGAATGTTACGAGAAAAAATACACACACACACACACACAAAACAGTATTTACGCTAGGCAATAAAAAGTATCGTAATCCAAAGAAAAGTGTTACTCTCGTTTTCCGGTGTAAAAGAATAATCGCGAGAAATGAGATACTTTTGAGAGAAACAAAACAAAAAACAACAACAAAAAATGGGTAGCCACGCGTGGTCGGTGGAGTGATCGAGTGAGAAAAAAAACACACACACACACACACACACACAAAGTGGGTGCGAAGAGGCGTGTCGATGGTTCAGGACAAATATCTGCAGGACACGGGTGAGCAGGGTCGCTCGAGACAGGATAATCAAGAGAGGAGACGGCGTTGCAAGAGAAAATCGGCCAACAGTACGTCCTCGTCGACCCTAACGTGGCCGTATCAAGGTACCGTTCGTAAGGGCCGAAGAGAGTCAAAGCTGGCGTCGCAAAAGCGCGAGCATGAGTCCCGCGGGGCTCGGACCCGGCGACGCGCCAACGGTGGCTCCCTCTCGAGCCGCGGTAGCGCTACCGGCATGCAGTGCGGCCTCTGCGCCGTTCTAGCCAGCCTCTTTCGACGCGCCATGTGCATCGCCGGAAGTAGACGAGGCTCCGGCGAATCCTGCTATCAGGAACTCACCACGGATATGCAACAAGGACAGGTACAATCGCCCCAACAATCGCAACAGCTGCAAACTCATCGTACAAGTCCCACCTTGTTGGCCGGATCGCCCATAAAAATCGTTCTGCCCAGTCGCTCGAGCTCGGGCTCCTTCGGATCCTCCAGTCGTCTCAACGAGTCCCTTCTACGCGAGGTGAGAATTACCGATTATCTCCTACGAGCATGTACACGTGATTTGTATCTCGCGCGTTCGAGCGCCCGCCATCTTCCGTCACTCGCGCGCTCACGGATCAGCTGTAGCCCGTGACGCTTAATGGCGTCGCACACACGCCGCTCGCTTCGAACTTTTAAAGTTCAATTACTCCGTTTCGGGACTACCGATCGGGATGAAATTTTAACAGCCTTTGGAGAAAAATGGCAAGAACGGGCTGAGCCTTTTACTTTATTTATATTACGCGCCGTTTCGATGCTACTGGAGTTGTAGCGCGGGATACGACACTCAATGGCGCCGCATGGACGGTGCTCACTTCGAAACTTTAAAATGGCGCTACTTCGTTGCTACGCGACCGATTGGGATGAAATTTTAACCGACCGTGAAGGAAAATGGCACGAAGAGGCTGAGCTTTTTACTTTTTTTATAATACCTGCCGTTTCGAAGATATTAAAATTTAGAATTAAAAGACATTTCTCTGGTTCTCGACCGTCCAGCGTATTCTATCCTTCGTCCGCACGGATTAGGAATCGTCCATTAATCACGTGAGGCTCAAATTGGGGAGAGGGTTTTGGATAACATCACAATTGATCACACTGGGCGGGGGGGGGGGGGGGGTGGTGGTGTGACCTATCACGTATACTTTTTTGGTAACTGCGCGGACAATGCCATTTCGATATACAGAAAACACATTACTTCGTTTTTCACAATAGAATACCGTACTCTCTATAACTTGTGGTTGACATTTCTTAACCAACAAAAATACAGGCGATGTTGCAGGGGGGGGGGGTACCCTAGAACCTCACTACATATCACCACGGAGGAGAGGGGGTTCAAAAAGTGGCCTAAAAATCTCACGAGATTAATGGATAATCCCTTAGTTGTAGTGCGTGATACGTCATCTAATGGCGCCGTATGGATGCGCTCACTTCGAAACTTTAAAATGCAACTACGCCGTAACGACACAACCGATCGAGATGAAATTTGAACAGCTCGTGTAGAAAAATGGCACGAAGGGGCTAAGCGTTTTAGCTTTTTCATACAGTGTGCCGTTTCAAAGATACTTCAATGGATAATAATGGAATGATATATAGGTCCAAAGTTCGAGTATCCAACATCTTTCATCTGTCTCGCGCTTAACTCTCGGTCGGTAACATTGTTGTTCACAGGATGTGTAGAATGAGCAGACATTTTCGGGAGATCGTTAGCGAAAGGATTGAATAATCGTTAAGTCCCCGATAACCTTCGACTATTCTTAATATCCTTGATATTCCGTGAGCTATCCACATGCCTACAGTTCTTTTTTCACGCCTCGTCTTATCTCGAGATTTAAGCAAACTACGAATTATCGGTCCGAAGCACCGTTATCAATTTTTCTCGCAAGTGGAAGGTTTGGAAAAAAATGAAATTCGCGTTTTCCCGGAGTACGAAAATTCGCGTCGTCTCTGCGAAAAGGATTGGATACAAGATTGCCGGGGCGAGACGCGAACGAGGGTTTTGTCTCGCACGCCGAGGCGATCTCCCTATCGAATCTGCCCCGAGAAATGACCGGAAAATCCGTTAGCCCCCCTTCCCCAAGTGTCCACTTTCTTCGATGGGCGATTGTCCGCCGTTTTCTCTTGTCATCCAATTTCTATGTATCTTCAAGTCGATTGTGTAAGCAAAGAAAAAAAAAACTGCAGTTTCCCGAAAATCTTTCGACGAGTTTTAGTACGAGGTCGAACGTATTGAGATGCAAGGTGGGAAAGGGACCTCGAACTTGGGTAGGTCAGTTACCCTTTATGTTTGTAGGAAAAAAGAAAGAAAGAACAAGAACGCGAAGAAAAGGCGATTCAATCGATCTATGCCTATAAATAAGTCGCGGTCCGTAGATTTTCTACTTCATTTGCCTCTAGTCCATTTTACTCCCGTCCTCGCAAATTTGAGTCTGTAATGGAAAGAGTGCGGATTTTCCAGTTTCCCCGTACCCTCGGCAAACGCAGTATAGAGTACCTTAAGGGGGGAGATATCTTTAGGCGAGGAAAAATACAGATAAATACAGAAAAAATACAGCGCATAATCAAGAATTTTTTTTTTAAGAATTTTTTGTAAATGTTGATATTTACTTTTTTTTGCCAAAAATGGTGAAACAAACACGTTTTTTTTTTGTTTTTTTCGAAAAATGTCTGCCATTTTGTCATTTTTGCATATATAGAAAAACGTATGATATGCGCTATAGCCATCAACATGTTGAATCTAAAGTCGTTTGATTTTTTCTGTTTCGGACGATCCATCTCTGAGATTTCATCAATCGCTCAAACCTACAATTTTTTTAGGATATTTTTTTAACTGCCATTTTCGTCTATCCATAGTGACTTAAATAAATAATTTTTTTTATGTCTTTCGAAAGTGTATTGATTAAGTGTAAGAACTTTTATATCAATATCTCCAATGCAAACATATGAACAAAAATTCATGAAAATAGCCATCTTTTAGCTTCTAAAGTGAGTCCCCTTACTGCGAAGAAAAACCAACGAGGATTTTTCTTTCATTGACACTCCTACGTAGAACATGAACCAAGAACAAGTGAGAAATGTTGAGAATCGATGAAAAGATTGAATTTTCCGAAAAAATAGCTACGTTTTGCATTTAAAAATACGTTATTTTTAATTTGCAAAATATTTAGGATCATGTTTTAGACAATAAGGTTAGATCCAAACGTAATTTTGAACCCATTAAGATTGACATAACGTTGACTTCGCGGAGAATGGACTCGAGGACGGTTCTCGAAGTTAAAGTCC
>OX632363.1:28368215-28551412 GCA_951751655.1 Ophion costatus
CATTAATAATAATTACTATCATCATTACTGTTGTAACCATTACCATCGTTATTACATTTATTTATTACCAATACTTACATTATTACTATTATTCTTATTATTATTGTTGTTATGACTATTTTTTAAATTACTTTGCAGCTATGATTAATATTTTTGATAAGGCATATATGTAATGCCACATATTAATAGTTAAATTATTATGCGACAGTGCACAGTTACAGTAAAAATAATTAGGTTCATAGTCAAGAGGAGAATAATATTAATAATAATAATAACAATTAAAAAATAATAGTTGCATAGTAACATAGTCGCATAGTTGCATAATAGTAGTTGCATAGTTGCATAATAGTAGTCGCATAGTTGCATAATAGTAGTCGCATAGTTGCATAATAGTAGTCGCATAGGTGCATAATAGTAGTCGCATAGTTGCATAATAGTAGTCGCATAGTTGCATAATAGTAGTCGCATAGTTGCATAATAGTAGTCGCATAGTTGCATAATAGTAGTCGCATAGTTGCATAATAGTAGTCGCATAGTTGCATAATAGTAGTCGCATAGTTGCATAATAGTAGTCGCATAGTTGCATAATAGTAGTCGCATAGTTGCATAACAATAGTCGCATAGTTGCGCAATGGTAGCCGTATAGTTGCATAATAGTAGTTGCATAGTAATAATAGTAATAACGAATACCCATCAACAGTAGAAATAATCAATAGCAATCAATGATAGTAATAATCAATAGTAATCAAAAAAGGTAATGATCGATTATAATTTATTGTTAGTGCTATTACTATTGCTTACTACCATTAATTATTACTATTGTTTAATCCTATTGCTACTATTGGTTACTTCTGTGATTACTATTGATTATTCCTATTACTACTATCAATTTTTCCTATTGATTATTGCTATTGTTACCATTGATTATTACTATTGCAACGATTATTAATTACGACTATTATTACTTTACTAATATGCCTAATATTTCTATGATAGTAGCATCATACGATGTTGAATTTTGCATCTTTGGAGCGTAACGAAAAAAAAACATTTATTCCTTCACTTTCTTCATTAGGCAGAATCTTATTCGGCAAATTTGAACTTCACATTACTTATAAAGATTTAACAAATTTAAAAAAAATCGGGCTGCTCAACTTTCGTTGCGTAACAACGATGCAATTATTATTATCTTCACTATGATCGTTGTTATTATTATTATTATTGTAAGTTCTAGTAATGTCAGTATTATTATATTTTTCAATGCCTTCATGATTGGATCCGTAGAACAATTGAATTTAATTCAGGTCATCGACTCTTGTTCAATGCACGACAGAATACGTTGAGCCAATTTGCATCCATTGTTTTCGTGTGTTGTATCACTTCTCACTTATCGTTACTCACAGTAAACATTTTTTTTTATCCGTAACATTAGATTGTGTATTTAATGGCTTATACCACTGTAAACGTCGAAAATGAAGCGGTCTTTCGCTGATTTTTTTTTGGTGTAAGGACAAGTGGACAATAATATTCAAGGATGTTGTTAGTCATATCTTTAAGTGAATAAAAAAAATGATATAAAATTATACAATATGGTGACGCTGGAAACATTCGCGCGAGGCATGTTGATATTTTGGAAGCTTCCACATCGGCAGAAGCCCTATTGCATGGACCAGGAATTGATGATTCGATGTAAGTAATGTTTTAATTAGTATTTCCATGCACAAATCAAGTGTAAAATTGGAAAACTCTTTCAGAAATTTTCAAAAATGTATTACTCAAAAACTATGAACTTT
Organism: Ophion costatus; assembly: GCA_951751655.1. Lineage (NCBI taxonomy): Eukaryota > Metazoa > Arthropoda > Insecta > Hymenoptera > Ichneumonidae > Ophion > Ophion costatus. Next base: position 28,370,009 of record OX632363.1, read on the forward strand.
ACCAAAATTCTATAAGGAATACTTTCGTTTTAAAATTGCCCAAAATGTTGAAAAATAATAATTCATACCGAAAAAATTAAATTTTTTGAAAAATTGTTTTAACAATTGGCTATAAACAATCGAATGCTCGACTTTTCGGCAAATAATTTTGATATTCGGATTCAGCGGATCAAAATACAGGAAAAAATTTTAGCTTCATTCATCGAGCTCAAAATTTTACGAACATATAATACCATAGCCACGTCGAAAAACTTTAAACGCGTTTTTCGCGCAACTATGTTTTTCAAATCGGTGACCACTATAATTCAAAAACCACTCGATGGATTTTGATGAAATTTGGTGTGCTTATTGATAGCATTAAAAACTAGTTCTTAATCGGAGGATTTTCATTTTTGTTGAAAATTTCTATTTTTTTCAACAATAAACGAGCGATTTTTTGGTCGAAAATTGAAAGTTATCTATCGTACGCCGCCATTTTGTTAATTAAAAAAGAAAGCTTCGATTAAGGACTAGATTTATTATTAACCTGATGATTTTTTTTGGTTTTTTTATTTCAAATGATCCAGTAAAATTTTATGATGGTCACCGCAAAGCACTACACGCCGAAGGGGGGTCCGACAAAGATGGCGATATTTTTATAAACAATCAATATTTTTCTTTGAAAATTTCTACAAGTCAAATTGAAATATAACATAAAAAGTTCGTGTAACCACTTTTGTAAAACAAACTTAATTGCTATAAAAAAAAATTATTGAAAATGCTCGTTTTTTCACGTCTCTGACTGCATTTCACTCCTTAAGTAAAGTAAGTTTGATAATTTTGCGGCCCTTCAAGCATGTTGTGACATTGGCTCGCTGTTGGTTCTGCAATTATATCGATGGAAGGTCGTCAGGACTCTTGACCCTTTTTCAGTACATAGCTAAACATCTCCAGGTTCCAATATTTTTTGCCTCGGCCTCTTTGCCTCGAGGGTTCAGCGGAACAGGCTCGTTTGCAGACAAAACGTCTATAAATGGCGCCAAGTCGAACGAGCAAAAAGTGCCGTTAAGCCGTACGTTCGCAACGACATCGGCAACGAGCCAATAGATCGTACGTATCGACTCTGAAGTTTATTGCATCGTTGCGGAATGCAACGACTCTTTTTTTGTTCCTCTATTTTTGGTATCGTTCGAAATCTTTTTTGTACATTCAGCTCGTAGTTGTCTAACGAGGCCCTTAAGAGGTTATGCCCAGTTGTGGCAGTGAAAAACAGCTCATTTTTTGGATTTTTTTTTTTTTATGGACAATTTCGGAATTTTGTAGACGTTTCTATAAAAATTAGGGATAAAAGTTATCGAATTTGGAATTTTATAGATATTTCTATAAGAATTAGGAATAAAAATTATCGAATTTGGAATTTTAGACATTTCTATAAGAATTAGGTATTCGAAAAAGTATCATCTAAAGAACATTCTGTAATGTTTTTGTGTAAAAATATTTCATTGTGATCGATTTACAGCTGAGGTCCGGGAGGCACCTCGAAAAAAAAAGTTCATTCATCAAATGGAAAAAATACATCGGAAAAGAAAATCCCTCGATCAAAAACGAGTTTTTCCATATAGGAAGAACCAAAAAATTTTTTGAAAGGTCGATGCAGTACTTTTTGTGCCATTTTGCTCACCGACTTTGAAAGCGTATTTTCGACATAAAAAAGCGTTTAAAGTTGTGAACGATGCTGCCAAAGTTTGCATCATTGGAATGCAACGAAAATTCTTTATTGTTTTTTTTTTCATTTTTTATTTTTCTTACGTTTCAAACTTTTTTTGCAGGCTTAGTTTACGGATCCGTAGTAAGGATCTTAAAGAATATTAGTCGTTTTCGTAAGCCGAATGTGCCATAAAAAAAATAGGGAAAAAATATTTTCGTTGGAAAACGACGCAAACGTCAATATGATTTCGAGCGACGACGCTCCGAGCGTTCCGACGGGCGTCAAAATGACAGCCCATAAAGCCTGCCAATTTTGATCCCATCACGTTGAAATTTTCATGCAACATTTATAAGATGACATACCGTCGAAATATACTGGTTTTGAGGAAACGTGATTTTTCGATTTTCACAACTGGGCATAACCCCTTAACAGGATAAAGAATTTCAAATCCGCCTCGTAAAATGGGGGAATGGAAAAAATTGATCGTATTCCAACGACGCAAACTTCAACGTCATGTGCATTGGGATTTCTCCGCTGCGAAGTTTTTTTTTTCACCGCGGCAGTATATATACTTTTTTGCCATTTTATCATTTGCTCTTTAGCAGTGGTTATTTTTCTTGTTTTTGTTGTTGTTGTTGCTGTTGTTGCTTATGGAAGTGTCGTCGCGTCAGGAACTTAACGACCCGACGATGACGGGAATGGGCAATCAGGGACGCGAATAGCGTATGAAACGCGAGTAAAAATAATAATACGGAAAAAATCAAATAAAGCTCGGCCATAAGCTCGCTCGGGAAAGCGATGAATTTCCGTATATATCGCCGCATTATAATTCGAGCAATGAACCGCGACGGTCGAGGCGTGAGATCGCGCCCCGCAGTGTCCGCATGTACGAGTATACGTGCATTTCGATCTTAAAATAACTGGTCGAGCACACATACGTGCGCCCGGCTCGACGGAGATAGCTCGTCAACGCGAATGTGAAAAAATAGAGATGGAGAAATGGTCGTTAATTTGTATACATGTTTGTGCAGCTTGAAATATGTGGAAGAATGAAATGATTTTTTTTTCCTTTTTCTTCGAATAGTTTTATTTATTTTTTTTATTATCATTCGAACCGGTTTAAAGATGTTGAGTCCCAAATCGCAAATGATGATAAAAATCTGAAAATTTTGTATGAAGTATTTCAGAGGTCGTGTAAAAATTTCACGACAATTAGGAAGCTCGTTATTGAACAATTAACATTCACAAATTAAATGTTGTTTTATGGAAAATGATGTAACTTTGCAATAAGTTTTTTTTTTGACATCTCAATTTTATAATATCTACAATATACTGAAAGCACCGGAAACAAAACGAAGTTTATTGATAAATTTTTTTAAATTTCTTTTGAAAATTGTTCTTAACAAAATGTTAATTTTTTAATAACGAGCTTCGTAATCTTCGTGAAATTTTAACACGACCTCTTAAATACTTCATATAAAAACATACCAAATTTTCCGAATTTTCTTATCATTTTTTATTTCAACCCTTAAGGAGGTTGAAGTAATGATGATAGAATTCTGAAAATTTGGTATGTTTTTACAGGAAGTATTCAGGAGGTCGTGTAAAAATTTCATGACGATTAAGAAGCTATTTATTGAACAATTAACATTAACATGTTTCATAGGGACTCAACATCCTTAAAGCGTTAGTAATGGTTGGAATAAATTATTTGGTAATTATTCGGAAAATTACCTCCACCCCCACTACCCTCTAGGGTGGGGGATTTATAGATCTTGACCCCCTGAATACGATGGTGAAGAGAAATCGCGGCGGTCAGCCCCCCCCCCCCCCCGCCCTAAAAAAAGTTCTGGGGTTTCAAAGTTCGCGAAAATGCCAAAACGCAGATAAACCAGTAGTCGCTAGTGGAGCGGCTGGCTACTGGACCACGGGGGGTCCGGTAGCGCCCAAACAAACCCAAATGTCTGGGACCCTCCGTGGGGCTCTGCCCCCGCGACCCGGCGAGGGGGAAACCCCCCGGATCCCCCCGTGGTCCAGAAACCACCCGCCCCAGTAGCGACTACTGGTTTATCTGCGTTGGTATTTCCGCGAACTTCAAAACCCCATAACTTTTTATGGGGGGTGACCGCCGCGATTTCTCTTTATCATCGTGTTCAGGGGGTCAAAATATATTAACCCCCCCCCCCCCCCCACCTCCTACCGCCCCTCCGGGGTGGGGATCATTTTCAGAATAATTACCAATTATTTTTTTTCCCAGCCTGTTGTACACATGTTTGTGGTTACAATGTAATTTTTTCGAAAGCAAGTCTTTCAAAATGTTCGTGGTGCTGCAGTTGGTGCTGCAGTTGGCGTTGCAGTGCTCCAGCGGCGAGGCCCAAAACGGCGGGATTTCCACCAGGCCGCAATGTAATCTGAAATGAAAACAAAAAAAATTTCTTCAAATATATCCAACTGGCTATGGGTTCGCGATCCACTTTTCGAAATTTCGAGAAATACGAAAAATGACAGCTTTTCCGAAGAAAAGCTCATTTGTCTCTTGAAAAACAGCACGCCGAAGTCATTGTTATTAACAAATGGTTCATCCAATTAAAAAATGCGATCGTGAACGAAAAATGACTACCGTTTGAACGCTAACTGTGCAAATTCAAGTCAATAGTGTGAAATAGTCAAGTGAATAGTGCTTTCTGAACGATGACGTTAAAAAAAATCCGAAAAATTCAAGAACCGTTTACTTCGGACGGATACTTATATATTTTGATACCCACAATGAATTTTTTTGACCACTTTCCAATAACCAAATCACAATTATGGACCTTGAACAGTTAGCAGTCCGAAAGTGCTGGTATTAATTTCAATTGAAGTCGTCTTCAGCACAGAAAAAATCATACTTCCACTGCGGGTGATAGCTTGAAAATTTTTACATATAATCACGCATTTTTGGGAATTTTTTCAGATTTTTAAATCGGGGGTTTTTTCGGAAAAACATTTTTTTTTTACTAAGGGTTGTTTTGAAAAATGTAAAAAATATCACGGTGTCTTTTGAAGTCAATGGAATCAGATTTAAAAAATTAATCGAATTGGCGGGGGTCAGGGAAAAAGTCCACCGGATTCACGTGGAATACCTCATATATAAAACAATGGAATTGAAGTTTGCATCGTTGGAGTGCAATAATAATTCACTTCCTTGACTTCCTCGAATTTCGTTCAGCAGATTTTAGTTACCAAAGTCCCCCAACCATTTTTGAAGATGCTTATTGGGAGGTCCGCAATTGAAATTTGAAAAAACATTTGGTATTAAAATCAAAATGAGGAAACACAAATACGAGTATGAGTTTCCGATGCGAACTTCAATATCACACGAACCATACAAAAAAATAAACATCGCAAACAAGTATCCGTATATCGTATGTATAATGTTGACGTTTGCATCGTTGACACGCAACGAAAATTGGCACTTTCCGGCTACGAGAAACACCGATGCTTCCCACGATTTTTTTTTCTAAGTTCTACAAACTAAATGTCCACATAATATTCAGGGTGATAATGGGAATATAAAAGAATGTTGGGTTGGAACGATCCGTACTACACCATATCATATTCTATGTACGCGCATACACTGCGTGTAACAATATACGTATGTCTATATGATACACCATATTCAGCAGATCACATACTCAGCATCTGTATAATACTATATATGATACTTTCGGCATATTTATTATCAATACATTGGACCCCACTGTACTGTACACTATTATATACTGAACGAGGCTCTTGAACAAAATTCGTTCGCATACAACAATTGAACGCAATAAAATTTGCCGTTATCTTCATCGTTATTTATATCGTCTTTATTATTATCATTACCATTATTATTCCTCTATTGTCCGCGAGAACGTTGCGAAATGTTTACTGCGCGTGCACACGGCGAAGAGCAAGGGGGCGAGGAAGACATAGTCAGAGGGCAAGAGAGAGAGAGAGAGAGAAATAGAGCTCGCTATTCGGGTCAATCGCGATTGCGCATCTTCGACCCCTCGCACGTGCTTTGCATTGACAAATTGTTTTTTTTTTATGGCGCAGCACTCGAAGTATGCATTAGATTATTGACATTCTCGGACCCCGAATGGTATTATAATTTTTCCTGCCCCCCCCCCCCCACTTCTTTAATATCAATACTGAATTACATCCAATATTGTACGCAGAGAAGGAAAATCGCTTAGGATTAATGGAATTTTTCATTAACCAAATTCACAACATTTCTGCCAATGAAATGTTGAGATAAGAAACTAAGTTATTTTATTATTCCATATATTCATTAGTCCGAATGAAATAAATAACTCTCAAAATAACCGAATATTCCACTTTTTTCAATAAATAATTCGTTGACATCCTCCTAAGACGTATTCAGTCAGTCCAAGTCATTTTTTTCAGGCTCCGTTTTTCTAACGACGCATGTATATTTTGTTTCCTGTTCCCATGACAGCACCAACCTCCTGCCGATGCGCTGGCCGTCGCACTGCCACTCTTATCATGGGGTTGAAGGTGGCAAACTTGGAATGAAACGATTTTTGTTAATTCCTTACTTTTATTACTATACAAAATAATTTCTAGCCGATTTGTTGCAGCTTACTGAACAAGAATCCCAAACAAAATGTTTTTGTAATTTTCATAGTTTATCTTTGCTGAAGGCAATTTGCGGAACACAAAAAATAATTTTTGTGGCATTCCAACGATGCGGGCTTCAGCGTCATCTGTGGTTTTTTTTTACTGCTGTGTCGTATTTGCACGAGGGCACAGGGAAACTGTAGAGAAAGGCCTGTCGATACAGGTATTGCCACTGACTTTCAGTTGCACTTACCATTGAAAATCCACAAGCCTGGCTCCGGCTAAGCCGTCACCCTTCCAAGTATCGGCCCTGGTCGATCCTGCTGGCATTTTCCTCTCGAATGTACGGTTTAGGCCTTCCAAAGCTAAAGCTAAAAGGCGTTACGGTCTACGTACGGGGAGGGGGGTCGAGATTTGCATTACGTCACGATTTTAGAACTGCCAGAAACAGCAAAATGTCTGCATGTTCAGGTTAAATTTTTTTTTTAACTCATCGTTCAAAATAGACGAAGTGCAAGCTCTCATTATTTTGAGAAATATAATGAAGATGAAAAACCACCATATCGCCCGCGACTTGTTACTTTAATGTAAGTATCAATATTCTAGAAAAAAACATAACTTTATATAAAAAAAAAACGGAACGAATACTTTGATTGCAATTTTCTCGAAACTACTTTTACAGTGAATACTCAAAAACTTATCAACCGATTTTCAATTAAAAAAAAAAAATTTTGCAATCGCAGTGACTAAGGTCGTAGGTAGCCGATTTTAAAATTTTTGATCACTACTATTTTTAAAGATTGCTTGAGTACAAAAAGGGCCTTGAAGATAGAAAAAAATGTCCAAACTGTCGGCATTTTGTACAAAAAACGAAAATAAAAAAAACGGCTACCCATAACGGTAGCTACATTTGTATAGATATTGATAAATTGACGACTTTTTATTTACAGATAACCTTTCATAAAGATCCATCGATATCTGAGTTCGATGTCATTGTCATATCGACAATGAAGAGAATTTTTTTTCGTCGCCAAATCAGGGTTAAAAAAATCATAAATATTGGTATAAAACTACATGAATATATACTTCATAAAATGAGTATAAACCCAATACTTTCATAATTAGTTATTTCTTTGAAAAAAAAACGCAATTATTGACGACAAAAGCACCCGTTACGTAACAATAGGGGGGGGGGGTTCAGGCCAGGCGTTACGGTTCTGTTAGGTGGGGGGGGGGGGGGGGGGGGGGGGGGGCAAAATTAGGAAATTTTGCGTTACGTAATTTATGTACGCCCCCAATGTACAAAATGTACATTGGGTTATAGGACGTTTTAGTATAGGGATCCAACACGTCCCGTTGGATCTCTAGAAGAAAGTGGAGACGAGTGTGATAATCCAAATGATGTTGAAGTTTGCGTCCTTGGAATGCAACGAAAATTGATTCCTTTTATTCGTTCGCTATGTTTTTGGCTGTGAAAGTTACTAGAACGTTTTCGCATATTCTTATTAAAGATTCACGCCCTCAATTTGGCAAAAAAGGAGGCTTTGGCGAGCGTAAAAATAATGAAATAAAAATGAACGAAAAAAATCGTTGCATTCTGACGATGCAACCTTCAACGTCATGAATCTAATAGGATCCCAACGACAATTTCTGCACGGGTTGAAGAACATTGACGCGATGCACCACTGCACGTCCACTAATTAATTCGGATAATCCGATAATCCCTCTCCAGTTTGCTGATCTTCATTCTATTTTATTCTTCCTTTTTTTTTATATGCACATCATTACTATTCCGAAAAAAAAATTCACGTACTACTTACAGCTATACACATCGGCGTTTATGTAATAAGTTTGTCCTTTAGCTTGGGCGTCACAAACACATCGATCAATCAACCCCCCCCCCCCCCTCTATTCTTGCGTCGCGGCTTATTTCTGACTCTTCACAACACACCTCGCGCGCGCGTCCAACTCTACTTTTTTTTTACACGATTCTCTCACGTTACCGGCGCCTGAATATTTCGTGTCATACGGCGATATTCAACACCCCGAACGGTCATACTAACCCCTCGAGTATCATACTTTGTTCCGAGGGAACCAGAACAGTGATACCGGGATCTCGTGCCCCCCCCCCCCCCCTTATGCTCCTTCGCTCATATATCCACGTGTACACGTGAGGCTCGCGGAACATTGCGAAAAGTAGTACGCGACGTGTTATTAGCTATGCGGGATGGTAAACGGACCATGCGTTGAGAGGAGAGAACAAATAAATAATCTCGTTGGGATACGCAAGGCCCGTTAGAGTACGCAGTGTGAGAGATTTGCGCATCGAATTACTTCAATACCATTGTATGTTTTTTTCTCATCTCATTTTGCATGCATTTTTTAATTGCATAACATTGAATCAGAACAGAAATAACTGTGGTAATGATGATAACCGTAAATACAAGACTAATGATAATTCTTTTTCATTCAACGAACGTAAATAACTATAAATAATTATAAAATAATAACAACAATAATAGTAGTTATTATTTATACAACAATTATTAATTGTTATATTATTATTTTTATTATAATTGTTATTATTGAATTGTTATATCAAAATAATTGTATTTATTGTTTATTTCTACAGTTATTATTAAATGTTATTATTTATACAACAATTAATAATAATTATGATTATTATTATATATTATATAATGATCAATATTAATAACAGCAATAATTAATATATAATAATAGTTATAATTAATAGTTATAATATCCAAATTTCTAATAGTTATTATCGTTATAGTTGTTGCAATAATAATAATAATAATAATTTTTATATGTTATATCATGATTTATATTAACAGCATTAGTAACCATTATATAACAATAGTTATTATTGTTATTATACTTAACAGTTATTATTGTTAACCGTTATTAATGTTATTATACTCAACAGTTATTGTTATTATACTTAACAGTTATTATTGTTATTATACTTAACCGTTATCATATTTAACAGTTATAACAGTTATTATTGTTAACCGTTAATAATGTTATTATACTCAACCGTCATTATTTTTATTATACCTAACAGTTATTATTGTTATTATACGTAACCGTTATCATTGTTATTATACTTAACAGTTATTATTCTCATTATACTTCAGCGTTATTATTGTTATTATACTAAACAGTTATTATTGTTAGTATAGTCAACAGTTGTTATTGTTATTATACTTAACCGTTATTATTGTTATTATAGCTAACCGTTATTATTGTTATTATACTTAACAGCTATTATTATTATTATAGTTAATCGTTATTGTTATTATACTTAACAGTTATTATTGTTATTATAGTTAACCGTTATTATTGTTATTATAATTAACAGTTATTATTGTTAGTATAGTTAACAGTTCTTATTGTCATAGTCAACAGTTGTTGTTGTTATTATCGTTAACAGTTATTATTATAACATAATGGAAATCACAATAAAATAATCGTAACTATAGCAATCATAGAAAAATATCAATGATCTTGAAGTTTGCAACGTTGGAATGCAACGATATTTTTTTACCGCCTCGTTTTTATTAGTGTCGAAGATAATATTTCGTAGATTTGGACTATAGATCGCCAAGGAGCCAAATAAATAAATCATCGCAGGAGTTCTATAGCTCGAATTTGTTGAAGAAAATTTGGGAAATGCAGTTTAAAAAAATATTTCGTTACATTCCAACGATGCAAACTTCAACATCATAAACATCAATCACAACGGAAATAATAATCACAGCGGTATACGATAACAGCAGTTGATACAAAAATAATCATAATAACGTCTTCTTTAACGGTAGAATTTATTTAACAGAAGAAAAAATCGCGACGTATCAATCCCAATGCGAAGCATCCACGAAATGTGATAACAGCCAAGAATACTAATTGAATTGTTGGTGGAAGATTCGTCTCAGGGTATTGTTCGTTTGTCGTTCCATAAAAAGAAGAGGAAAAAAATACGAAACGACGAAACATTCGACCCTTGAGAAATAATTGAGCCAGCTCGGCGAATCTATTTGCAAGTGAATCGCTTTGCAAACATTTCGCGCTCAATGGGTTTCGTATCTCGTTACCGTTCGTTGATCTACGGAAGTATGTCGAGAAAGCAAGTGAAAAAAAAACGCGATCTCACTTCGAGTGTAAAAGTCTGTCTACACTAATCTGATTGCTGTAAATAGTTATTGGAAATTCAAAATTATGGAAAAGCGCGCATTTTTACGAAAACTTTGCCCGGGTAAAAGTGACGAAGTTTTTCAATCGAAGGAATAATACAGGAATGAAAATAGTTCTTTCCTGTGTGGTTAAAGTGATAGGAAAAATAGTAGAATTATACAAATAAGAATGAGGAATATAATAAAGAGGGAGAGAGATGGGACCGAGGGATGGCGAAAGGAGAGGGAATATTAAATAATAATTTTTTTTCTCCTGTCCGGTACACGAGCCAGAGGAGTGATGCGACGAGAGGCACGTTTCGATTATATAGGAGATCAGCCTCGAGAACGTCGTTACACGGAGGAGGATTGGCTAGCCAACCAGGTCAATCGCCAAGTGCGATTTATCATACGTGTCGGGTCTGAAAAAATACGACGTCGAAGTTTGGGTTTCTTTGGAATGCAACGAAAATGATTTTTTTTTAACTTCCCAAACTGCCTCAGCAGATTTAAGGGGTCTTCTCACTTTAGACGCGAAAAAAGGATATTTTCATGAATTCTTTTGATAGTTTTTTTTTTAAGTAGATATTGATCTACCTATCGGGTTTTTGATAGATATTGATATAAAAGTTGTTACACTTAATAAATACACGTTGAAAATACATTAAAATAAAAAAATAAAATTATGGTCACTATTTATAGGCGAAAATGGTAGTTAAAAAGAGTCTAAAGAGAGCAGACCACTTAAGCTACGAAAATTACGAGAACATTTTTTAGGATTCTTATTTAGCGACGTGAACCAAATCGGCAAAAAATATTGTAGATCGTAACGGAAATACGAAATTACAAAGAATTTTCATTGAACTGAAGTTTGCATCGTTCGAGTGCAGTGAAAATGATTTTTTTAACTGCCCAAATTTCAACAGAAATGGTGCATGGCCTCGGAGCGATGGCCGCCTAGCCGTGCACCGGCTGGTGCATCAACCAGCGAGCGGGAGGTCAATTAGTCCAGTAAAAGAGACGAAAACCCAGCAATTTTTAGCGTAGAATACGAATTCTTGACTGACGGTAGATGGTTGCATACTGGAAGTAACCCCAATTAAATGTTGCCCCTCAACTCGCCCCAACCCTATGAAACAGGGGTTGAAAGCTTAAAAAACGCCGTATCTCGATATTCAATGGTCCAACAAAAAAAAGTTCCAAACAAAAGTTGCTTGGAACAATAAAATTCGTATAAAGTTACCTAACGTCCAACGCCGTATCTTTGAAAATAGCGGCACAAAAATGATTCGAAAATTCGGGGTTGATGCGCGTCCCAGCGGGGATTGGACGTAAGATAACTTTATACGTGTTTTATTATTCCAAACAACTTTTGTTTGAAACATTTTTTGATTGTACTATTAATTATCGAGATACGGCGATTTCTAAGTTGTCAACCCTTATTTCTTGGGGTTGGAACGAGTTGAGGGGCAACATTTTTATTGGAGTTACTTTCAGTATGCAACCATCTACCGCCAGTCAAAAATTCATTTTCTACGCTAAAAAGTGCTGCGCGCGTGCGCGTGTGTATGTGTGTGTGTGTGAGAGAGAGAGAGAGAGAGAGAGAGAGAGAGAGAGAGAGAGAGAGAGAGAGAGAGAGAGTTTTTCTTCCCCTACCGCGTGTTTTTCGCACCATTGCCCCCTGACGAGCAAATGCGTGTAGTGTCTCGAGACACGACGAGAGAGCAAGGAGGAATGCAGTGCGGGTCTCGGTCGAACGACGAAAATACATACGGCGATTCTCGCGAGACCCGCGCGCGACTCTCCATAATTATAGACACCTATTTTCGTATTACGGTGGAATTTTACATTGTTCATTCTTGTTTCTCAAGCAAGACCTTTTTTTTCACCACTGCGTATGGCACAAAAATCATCTTCCCTCCCTCCACTTCCCTCGTGAGATCTTTTTTCCGCCGCTTGTCGACGAGACAATAATTATACTCTGGTCGACCTTTGACTCGTTGTTGCGTGTCTACGTACGCGTTGTGCGAATGAAACTAAAATAAAACAAACAAAGGTACATTGTAGGCGATTCGTATGTACAAGGTGTCCCATTTTTATCTTTCCACGCAAATTGTTCTCGAACTCTGTCGTGTGTGGAAAAATGCTTTACGTAAAACCTATACCGCGAGGAGGACGTTCGATGGTGCACGCGGGTATTGTCCGGGAGGAGGAGTCTGTGATTTCGAAGAGACGTGATTTTTTTGAAATTATACTTTTCCGGTAGGTTTATACCACGTACATATTTTATTAATATTATTATTGTTATTATCAGATTTTTATTGCTCCGGGCAGCAAACTTAATATTTATCGCTAATTAATTATGCAAACGTACATTCAGATAATGAATCAATTATTTTATTATATTTTTTATTGGTACTAATGATAATAATGATTAATAATACCGGCGTAGGAAAAAACATTTTAAAGATAACAATGATGATGTATAATTAAACTAATAATAAATATGTACGAATAATTATATATAGCAATTTTTATATGTATACGGATTATTTGTATTGATAATAATGATCGTGCTATCTATAATAATGAATTTGAAAAAATAGAAATATCAATAACAATTATTATTTTGAAATTTACTTTAATTGAAAATTATTATTAAAAATGAAAAAAAAATGTATTGATATTTTTATTTTTATTATTTGTATTATTACAAAACGTTGTATAAATATGTTTCCCGTATAATTATTTATTTTTCATATTCGTCTGTGCGCCCTTATTATTATTTTCAGTTTTATAATTATCTTTATTATTATTTTAATTTGTATATACTTATGTTTATTGTATGTTTTCATTATTTGATCCCCGAAGGGATTCCAACGGGCTTCCGTTTGCATATCTCCTTCCTTCCTCTGCCTTATATATCTACATTTTCCTTATTCTCCTAGATATTATTCTACTCAATCCTATTCGCCTCCATCTGTCTCTCTCCTTCCGTCCAATCGCCCTTAGTTATTTACAGGCCGTTTTCTCTTATTATTTTGGGGGCGTCCATAAATTACGTAACGCAAAATTGCCCAATTTTTGACCCCCCCCCCACGTAACAGAACCGTAACGCCTGGCCTGAATCCCTCCCCATTCCGTTATGTAACGGGTGCGTTGTCTTCAATAATTGCGTTTTTGTTTCAAAGAAATAACTAATTCTGGAAGGATCGGGTTTATACTCGTTTTATGAAGTATCTATTCATCTAGTTTTATATCAATTTTTATGATTAAAAAAAACTAACCCTGATTCGGCGTCGAAAAAAATTTCTCTTCATTGTCCCATCTATATCTTTATTAAGAATCTTTATGAAAGATTATCTGCAAATAAAAAGTCAACAATTTATCGATATCTTTACAAATGTAGCTATCGTAATGCGTAGCCTTTTTTATTTTGGTTTTTTTTTACACAATGCCGACAGTTTGGACATTTTTTTTTCTATCTTCAAGGCCCTTTTTTGTACTCAAGCCATCATTAAAAATAGTAATGATCAAAATTGAAAAAATTGGCTACGCACAACCATAGTCACTGCGATTACAAAAATGTCAAAAAATTGAAAATCGTTTGATAAGTTTTTGCGTATTCGCTGAGCCAAGGTCGAAAAAAGTAGTTTCGAGAAAATCGCGATCAACGTTTTCGTTCCGTTTTTCTTGATATAAAGTTATGTTTTTTTCTTGAATATTGATACTTACATTTAAGTATCAAGTCGCGGGCGAAATGATGGTTTTTCATCTTCATTATATTTCTCAAAATAATAACAGCTTGCACTTAATCTATTCTGAACGATTAGTTAAAAATTTTTAAACTTGAACATGCAGAAATTTTGCTATTTCTGACAGTACTGAAATCGTAACGTAACGCAAACCTCGACTCCCCTCTCCCTCCCACGTACGTAGACCGTAACGCCAGACCGAATCCCCCCCCCCCCCCCTCAATTGCGTTACGTAACTTATGGACGCCCCCTTTTGTCATTTTTATTATCAAAAAATGTTGCATGAATATGTTTCCATTATTGTTACTTTTTAAATGATTTTTCGTACGCCGGTGCGGAATTTTACAATCCCATCCGTTTTATTCCATATCTCTCTCTCTCTCTCTCCCTCCCCCTCCCTCCCTCCCTCCCTCCCTCCCTCCCTCCCTCTCCTGGCTCTTTCTCTTCTTCTCGATATTCGGCGTACATGCCACGGCTCGTTTGAGCGGTCACCCATCCGAGTATCGGTGCAAGTCAACATTGCTTGGGTTTGGGAGACCGTCACCACCGTACCACTTGGCTTATGAGTATACACGCCCACACACGAACACAATCGTATCCGCGGGTCAGGAAGTTGCAATAAATTCACTCACATGTAAGAAGGCCAAGACGCGATGCGTTCTTCAACGAGAATAATAATGTTGCGGAAATTGAAATGTGCAGTGTGCAAATAGTCTCCTCGCGTATTCCACTCTCGAATTTCGCTTCGTATATTCGGCCAAAGGACACGGCACGTACATCCGAGGACATTCCCTATCCACGTATGAACGTATCTAGCCCTCCATCCATCGTTTTTTTCCGACTTTTACTCCCCTGAGAGAAAAGAAGAGCGCAAGAAAAATGCAAACGGAGAAAGAAGACCGCATGAGACATTTTCGAGAGACCAAACAGTAAATCACGGAGAAATGGGAGTAATAAAAAGTCTCAGGGGCGACGCGGAGAGCATGACTTGAGTAGCTCGGTGCTTGCTGCGTGACGTCACAGCCGCGAGAGAGAGAGAGAGAGAGAGAGAGAGTTAATTTGATTGATAATTTAATAAATAGCCTTGGCAAGAACCTTTAGGCAGTAGGATACATATACGGTATTCATAAAAACAGTAGAAAGAATAACTAAATATAAATAAAAGTTACCAATAGTAAAGGGTATCTCAAAGTGGCCTGACATTTTAATTTATTAATAAAACGTATTTTTTTATTTGAAAAGAACGAATATTTTTATTTTAAATGGGAGGGAGGGAAAGAGAGAGAAAAAGGAAATGCGAGAGGCTAAGACGAACACCAGACTTTGGTTTCGCATCTAATCTGTACGTAAAGCGCCAGCGATGTATGTGAGAGGGGGGGGGGAGGATTGTGAACAACTTATACGGGAGGGGCGACTGAGAAGACGATGAAATTTTCTTCTCCCGACCTCCGACACTCAGCCAGTCGTTTGGCGCCGCTGGCTATCGTTTGCGATGAAACTCGTTCATCCTTTTCTCTCTCTAAGTTTTTTTTCTTTTTTTTCCCTTTTTCACTTCTTCGTCCACTTGATTTATAGCATTTTGATCGCAAAAGATCACGAGAGATCCGCTGGACCTTCGCATACTTTCCTATATATATATATATATATATATATATATATATATATATATATATATATATATATATATATATATATATATATATATATATCTATTGCAGCGCAAAACCCCCGCTTATCACGATTTCTTGCACACCTCAAAATCGCTCGCTCATCTAAGCTGAAAATCTATCGGAGCGAGAGAGGGACAAGGGAGGGTGGAGCCATAAAGGAGGGGGTCACCAAATGAAGAGATGGGGGAAAAAACCAGGGGGAAGCAGCACAGAACAGAGGGAGCTAAAAGTACCCATCAGGAAAACCGGAGAAAATTTGAGGACAAAAGTAAGAGAGGGGGAATGGGGTGACGGGTCAAGGGAGGAAAAACGAAAGGGTGGCAGAGAGAGACAGAGCAACTGATCGTTTGATACAGTTGAATATTCCGTTATAAGAGCAATACATTCGAGCGAATGAGGAATGAAAGAAAAGATGATGGTGAAGTTTGCATCGTTGGAATGCAACCATTTTGTTTAAATCTTTTCATTTTTATTTTCATTTCGCATCTTCGCGTCGTAAATCTGTAATAAAAATATATAGAAATGTTCCAATGATTTTCATAGCCTAAATCGACGAAAAAGACGTTTTATGAATGAAACAGAATTACCTTTTGTGCGATCCAACGATGCAAACTTAAACATCATGCAGCTTGCATCGTTGGAACGCAACGAAAATTGATTTTTTTTCTCTTCCTCACATTTTTTTGCCGCTTTAGGTCATAAAAATCACTCGAATGGTTTTTATTTTCCTCATTAGAGACCCACGATCTTAAAGGATGTACAAATTATTGATTGGAACAGGAATGAAGAATTGAAAAAAAATGAAAAAAAAAAAAAACTTTCGTCGCATTCTAATGATGCAAATTTGGACGCCATAACAAAAGATACAAAACCCAAACAGTAATACGTAACTTATCGGCGTATGACGGTAAAATAAGAAGATTGATGACAATCTACACTCCAATCAGCCCTCCAATAGACAATCGTCTCGTATCACGTGGTTGAATGGTATAGTGATAAGTGAAAATAACATAGAGGGTGCCGACACTGGCAGATGGGAAGGGTTGGGTCCGGCGGTTTCCAAGTTAAGGGGTTATATACAGTCAGGAGGATATTTTTGTCATTAACACTCATACGCAGAATATGAACCTAGAAAAAGTGAGAAGTGTGGAAAATCGGCGAAATGATATGCTTTGGAAACAAAAAGATTGAATTTTTCGAAAAAAATGGCTAAATTCTACGATGAAAAAAAATGTATTTTTTGTTATTTTCAGAAACATTTAGGTTTTTTTTTTTTAGACATTGAGGTAAGAAAGATTTATGCTAAATATCATCAGAATCAGTCGATTAGTTTTTTACCTATACGTCACGTCAGTTTTGAAAATGCAGCTTTAGAAGACCGTGTCATACCCCCGCCAGTTTTGAAGAAAAAAAAATACCATTTAACAGCCAAAAGTAGCAATAAAACATACCCTAAGTCTTGAAAATGGTAAAGAAATCGTTTTTTTTCAATATAAAAATCAGTAAACTTTTCCCTCGAGGAAATACAGAAAGGTGTTTCCCCCCTTAAGGGGTCTTCTCACTTTACACGCTAAAATAGCTATTTTCATGAAGTTTTTTGATAGCTTTATAGTGTAGATATTGATATAGAAGTTGTAACACTTAATAAATACAATTTCAAAATACATAAAAATGTTTTAAAATTTATTGATGTAACCCAAACTACTGAATCGATCCTTATGAAATTTTAACCAGATATTCGTTACAACTATAGCTATAGCACATATCTAGAATTTTTTTAAATATTGACATTTACTATTTTTTTTGCCAAAAACGGTAAAAGAAACACGTTTTTTTTTGTTTTTTTTTGAAAAATGTCCGCTATTTTGTTATTTTTGCATATGTAAAAAATCGTATGATATGCGCAATAGCCATTAACGTACTGAATCTAAAACCGTTTGATGTCTTTGTTTCGGATGATCCATCTTATAGATTTCATCAACAGCGCAGACCTACCATTTTTTATAACATTTTTTTAACTACCATTTTCGTCTACACGGAGAGAATTAAAAAGTAATTTTTGTGGTGAATTTCACGGTAAAAATTACCGTGATATATTTCAATGTGGTGACAAGTGAGAAAAACATAATAATTCGTATGCGTCAAGTTTTTCTTAACTCACGTTAAAGAAAATTTCAAATACGTAGTTCAAATTTTACTATACAAGAAGGGTAAAAATTGGAGACAGTAAAATTTAGCATGTATGTTCGAAAATTTACCTACTGTCGGTTAAAAATTACCAACCGCGCCGTACGTTATTTTTACGGTGCTGCACAGTAAAATTTACCTGCGTCAACCTCGGAAGAAAAATTCCCTATAAGTGAGTCAGAGATGTGTGCGCCCGTGTAGATGACAAGATAGTCTTTGAGGATTCGCCTTCGATCCGGCCAGTGAAGGTTATTCCAAAGTCAACAGTGGAATTAGAAGATGTTTACGATTCGGCCCTCTGGTTCGGGTCCTCTTCAGAAATTTTATTTTTCTGTATATAATATGATACACATTTTGTCATAATAATGTTTGTTTTGTCATAATAATGTAAAAACATTATTATGACAAAATGTGTATCATATTATATACAGAAAAATAAAATTTCTGAAGAGGGCCCGAACCAGAGGGCCGAATCGTAAACATCTTCTAATTCCACTGTTGACTTTGGAATAACCTTCACTGGCCGGATCGAAGCCGAATCCTCAAAAACAATTCCCTATAAGGCTGGTAAAATTTAAATTCTTCGATTGAAGAAATCCTTAGTAAAATGTATTTTTTCTTCAAAAACTGGTGCTATAATAATCATAATAATAACCGAAATAACAATAACCATAATAATAATAATGAATATTATTTACTATTGAAAAATTGGTACAAATTAATGCTGTTTGTTTTCTGTTGGGAACATTTTTTTCTTCCATATAAATTGGTATAGTCAACAAACGGATAAGGAGACAAATTTAATCATTAGAATTTATTTTTCGTTTAATACTAACATTTATTTATAATACATTTTGTACCATCGTAGGCTCGAGTGATGTGACTAATTTGCGCACATATTACTTCGTCATCATTTAACACGATCGCTACGTGTCACTTTCTCGCAACGAGACACTGCATGCGACTGAGGCTTCAGGCTAAACTGAACCGGCGATGTACGCAGTTTAGACGAAATTTTTTTGGGAAGTCCCATCGTGCCATAAAGAAATCGCGCTCCCCTACTTACCCCCACCACCATACCATTCTGAAGTGAAAGGAATGAAGGGGAATTTTTACAATGCAGTGCCTCAAAATTCCCGTACCGTACCGCACGATAATTTTAACCAAGCGCGCACGATAATTTTTACCGAGAGCACAATACATTTTCCTGTAACATTCATTAAATTTTATAATAAATCTTAAAATAACTTTTATAAAGACGATACTTTTTACAGACATTTCTGAAAGGCATAAAATACTAAAATGCTCAGTAAAATTTCGCTGATATTATATATTTTTCAAATTTAAGTTTTGCGTATTTTCTTACACATCGAAATTTACTAGAAAATCTGGTAAAATTTTCTATCTGAAGAAGAAATTTTATTTTATTTTCGTACAAATCTGTGTTCTACCCAACAATAATGAGCGAAGTTTCAGGGTTGTCATCTGGTTACCGTTACTGCACGGTAATTTTTAACATTTAATTCTCTCCGGGTATAAACGGTGACTTAAATGAATAATTAAAAAAAAATGTATTTCGAAAGTGTATTTATTAAGTGTAACAACCTTTATATCAATATCAATATTATAAATCTATCAAAAAACTTCATGAAGCGACTAAAGTGAGAAGGCCCCTTAAGTATTTTCCATAATGAACTAGCTCCATCGTATGTTCACGATTCGGTAATCCTCATAACGAGGGTCAGTAATTTGAAAAAAATATTCATATTAATGTAATAAATTGCAGCTTCATTTTTCGATATTTACAGGTCATGCATCCCTAAGAGCAAACAAAATTCGAACAATTCGCGAGTTGCGGAACTTCGAGAGGGTGAAAACTGAAAAAATGGCATCTCCCGTCATAAGAAGATTGCAGTTGCCCTTTTTCCACATTCGACTCCGAAATTTCTAAAATAAAGCCCAATAAAATTGCCACAATTTTCGAGTTCTAGAATCCATCCTCAAGACTGGATGAAAACTAGAAAAAATTGTAAAATCCCAAATGGGATTCCTAAACTACGGCTTCGATATGGACATAAAGATGCAACGATCGACGTCAGGAGACACTTTTTTCCCCAGTTTTCATCTTCCTTGAGGATGAGTTCCCGACTCAAAAATTGTTTTAATATATTTTGTGTTTTTTTTTTATTGGGGGAATCCAGGAGCATAATGTGAGAAAATTTAAGTGGCAATCTGCCTATTTTTGTAGCAATTTTGTTTTTTCTACCTTTCGGAACAAGTCCGGGAGAAGGAGAGAAAAAGGAAGTGCGAGAGGATAAGATAAACACGAGACTTTAGTTTCCTAGCTAATCCGTACAAGTGGGGAGCGGGGAGGCGGGGTTGAACAATTTGTACGGGAGAGACGACGGAGGAGGCGATGAAATTTTCTTCTCCCGACCTTCGACACTCAGCCAGTCGTTTGGCGCCGCCGACTAACGTTGGCAAAAAAATTGTTCCTTTTTTCTCTCTCTCTTTCGCTACTCTTTTTCTTTTTGTTTGTTTTTTTTATTCCTTCTCTCTGCGTCGAGAGGTACAATATTTCCGTCTTTCATCGCCCCCCCCCCCCCCCCCCCATGCGCCCGCCTACTGCCAAGGGTTGCTTTCAAAACTTTACTATAATCTAAATGTTTTTTTGAGGTTTTCTTGAAACCTGAGGCCTCAATGTAGAACAATTTGGATTGTAATATTTAGACGTTAGATGATAATTTTTTTGTCGACGTCCGGCCTGAGTGTAAAACGTGGTGAAGTATGCAACCTCTCTCCGTTCGGAAAGATCATTTTTTAGATTTTTTATTTTTTGAATTTTTGAATTTTTTTGGTCTAGGAGTCAAACGTGATGTAAAAACGTGTGGAGGTGCAATCTCTTGGAGAACATTTTTTTTCTACTTTTTACACCCTATTTAGCGTAGGTTGCGGGATTGAGAAATTGTTTTAATTCAAAATTGAAACCCCAATCAGATAAAATATTAAATTACCCCCGTTTAAAAATGAAAAAATTGATATCCCAACACTAAAAGCGATTTTTCTTTTCAAATTTCTCACCACCAACAGCTTTTTCACGAGATAACATTTTTTTGCAGTTTATTATAGAAAATATTAAATAAATAAAAAGTTACACTTCAATAATGCAAACATCACCGTTATTATTAGAGAAAAATCAATTCATTTTTTTCTACCGTTCGCCCCCAATTGAGCGTAGATTCCGGAACTCGAAAATTGTTTTTGAATTTGTTAAATTGAAACCCAATAAAATAGAATAGTAAATTAGTCTTGAATAAAAATTAAAAAAAATGATATCCCAGGACTAAATGCGGATTTTTTTTCAATTTCTTATCACCAATACCCCTTCTCATGAGATAAACATTTTTGCTTAGTCTATTATTGAAATTATTAAATTTAAATAAAATTGCAGTTCAACGATGCCAACGTCTCCATGATTATTATACATAAAAAATGAATTCATTCCTCTACTTTTTGCCCGCTACTTAGCGTAGGTTCCAGAATTCGAAAGTTGTTTTAATTAAAAATTGAAATCCAATAAAATAAAATTTTAAATTACCCGAATTAAAAATACAAGAATTTAAATCCCGAAACCAAAAGCGGATTTTTATTCAAAATTCTCATCACCTACAGTTTTTTCAAGAGATAAACTTTTTTGTCTACTCCATCAATAAAAATATTGAATTAAAAAAATATCGCTGCAATCCATCGATGCAAAAATTATAATTATTTTACGATCGCTGTCGTATTAATGTTAAACGAAATAGAAAACATTATATAACGTCGGCTATAATGTAACACGTTAGGAGTCGTCAACCGTCAATTATAGAGAAAATTCTATACGATAATACGACGTCGGGAAAACATCGGTACGTTGATACAGGTACGATTTATTTATACGTATATGCAAACCAGATTTATTTAGCATAGCCAACAGCGTTGAGCAATCAAAGCTTCAAGGATTTCCTTCTCCGTTTTAGCTGCAGTCCTATTCAGCCTCGCTGTATAATACGTGTTACGATGATAAGCCGCAATTCCATTTGCACTATTTGTCATACGCATCCGTATCTTCGTATGTACATACATACATTAAACATATTACGAATTGCTACTTCTGAAATAAATTTTAAAAACATTGCGTATTATCGAAAATATTTTTTCGATAAATAAGACCAAAAAAATAATTTCCCCCTTTTTTGGTAAAAAATCAGCGTTACCGGAACGTAAAAATTATTTCAAGTCGTCCGCTCGAAAGCTAACACAAAACTACAAATTTTGTGTACAGACATTTTTTTTCAGTTAGTTCTAGTTTCCGAGATTCATTCATGTGGAAAAAAACGGCATTTTCTAAAATGTTGAATTAAAAAATGTGACAAAATTCACATAGAATGCCTTTCAGTAGTACTTTGATATAACCAATTATGGGGCGGATCTGAGATGGTCGAAAAAAAGTGGCTGAATTGACGGAGACTCCCTCATATACAGGCTGGACCATTTAACGTGACCACCCCAATTATCTCCGTTGCCTTTGGAGTGAGGGAAAAAATGTCACGAGGTTATTTGATTGATTTCGAAGGGCTGATACAGTGGTGAAAATTTCATTGTAGTCAAGGTCATAGTTTTTGCGTTCTCAAGGTCATCAATGGTTTTTCAAATGGGGACATGTTCTTTTTTACTAAGACGTTGTAGCTGATATTCAGACGAATCCAACGACCTATGATATCGTGACCTTGAAATGATTCTTCACCAAAAGATTGGGGGTTTGTTTTCGTCACTCTAAAGGCAACGGAGATATTTAGGGTGGTCACGTTTAATGGTCCACCTCGTATATGTGTGTTCGCCTTAAAACAATTTCATCGACTCAATATTCTTCAGCATGTTTTTTTCAGGCGTTTACGATCCGAGAACCTACTTTCACCCAAAATTTGTCGCTTGCACGAGGGCACAGGGAAACTGGAAAATCTGTGCCGTGACAAGCGGCCACGTATCGCCGAATTTTACTCGTACTAAAATCGGAAGCTTAGCCAGTGCTCAGCGAGCCGGTCACCCATCCAAGTATTGGCCCGGGCCGTTGCTGGCCACGCGTCCGATAACCTCAGTCCATTTTTCCCCATTTCCTCTACCCATTCTCCAATTTTCGGGGAAACGTCAAAGCGTCACGAAATTGAACAATCGTAACTTTCACCCCCCTTAATTGTCTCAGACCCACGTGAGCCTTTCTCCGAACGTCTCGACTACGCATCAATCCCGTTTAAGGCCTTAGGCCACACTAACGGGTATAAAATCACGTGCGAATTTAACCATTTTTTTTTTCGTACGAAAAAGTGATTCACTCATAAAATTAATTACACATCTATTTAGTATGAATATCAAGCTGTTAGAGAATATTTTTTTTTTTCGATGTACAAAATGGCCGATTACTCGAAACTTCTCGAAACGGCTTCTTACCAATTGGCGTGACAAATAACTTTAACAATTTTCACTCGATTTACTTCAAATTCAAAAGTTACATGCCTATAGTTGCATTTCGCAGAGAAGTATGTACGGAATTTTTGATTCATCGAAAATTTTTCATTTTATGAGCCGTTTACGAGCCGTTATAACGAAAATTTTCGCTGAAAATTAATTTCTTAAATTCATATACCTACAACTTTTGAATAAAACAATATTTTTTAAATTCCGTAACTACTTCTCTAGGTATTCTTATGTAGCTTGACGAGGATTTTTGTTTTTTGTTGTGGGTAAAAAATTGTAGATGCTAAATGTCACTCCGCGGAATGCCTTAAAAAAAGATAAAAGAAAATATTAGTAGTCGGCCATTTTGTACATCGAAAAGAAGTATATTTATTTTCTAACAGCTTGATATTCATACTAAATAGATGTGTAATTAATTTTATGAGTAAATCACTTTTTCGTGCGAAAAAAATTGTGAAGTTCGCACTCCAATTGCAGTGGCACACGACGAGCCGTTGTAGTGAAAAGAAAAAAGGCAAAATATGCGCTGTCCCGGGAAATCAACGAGTAACTGCGAGTTGTCAGGGAATCCGAAGGGCGTACGAGCACATCGTGGAAATTGGGCGGAACTTCCGATTGTGCAAATACGTAGGAAACGTGCGGTTAGCGAGCGTATATCACGGAAGTGAGAGAAATAACATCGAGATCGTTGCGTAGGACAATAAACGAGCGAATGGGACGAAAAAACGAGGTCGTTTCCCGCGCGGCTCATAAGTAAAACTGCGAAACCCGTAGAGACTGGTAATAAGGTGGCAGGGATCCTAATACGGGAGATGAAAGTGAAAGAGAGATAGAGAGAGAGAGGGAGAGAGAGAGAGAGAGAGAGAGAGAGAGAGAGAGAGAGAGAGAGAGAGAGAGAGAGAGAGAGAGAGAGAGAGAGAGAGAGAGAGAGAGAGAGAGAGAGACAGAGACAGAGACAGAGCAGAGAGCATCAACAGCGGGAGGTGTACGTATACAAGTGAGGCGAAGGATAATTATAGTAACCTCGATCGATATTCTTACGAGATTCTGGGGCGCTCACGCACGCGAGCCTTCGAGACACGCAGGTTAAAATTGGCTGGGCTTAAGGTCATACACAGGTTGCACCTTGGCCACTTCAATGCAACTTACGTACATATGCATATCTCTCTCTCTCTCTCTCTCTCTCTCTATATATATATATATATATATATATATATATATATATATATATATATACGCGATAGCCAACGTAACGCAGAAGTAATAGATGCAAAATATCCTCTCCCGAATATGTGTATATACAATTCAATATAGTGAATAAATGTATGGGGGAGAATATTCTAAACCCGTTATATCGCCGCGATATTCTCCACAAAATGATTTTCCATTTTTTTATTTCATCATTGTGACCATCATCAAAAATATATTTTGAAGATTTTCTTCATGGGTCCCTGATGAAGATTCAAGGGGTTTCACCTAGTTGAAAATTTGACAAATATAGGATTCGGATTTTCGACGGATGCTCCAAATATAACATTGCCAAGATATTATCTGAAAATTCCCTGTCGATCCGGTCAAAGTTGAGGGCGTTATGGTGGGCGATCATAGGTTAGTTCCGCGAACCGGCAAACTTTAACCGGGTCTCTGAAAACCCAATTTGAAGGGTCAGAATGATGACCCTGAAGTTTGCATCGTTGGAGTGCAACGAAAATTCATTCACTTTGATATCTTCATTTTCTTGGGTCGCTTTAGGCTATGAAAATCGCTCGAACGTTTCTACATATTCTCATTAGAAAGTTACGACCTCAATTTGGAAAAAAAACTTAGGATAATGATTTTAGAAAAACATTTAAAATATATCGTTGCGTTCCAACGATGCAAACTTCAACATCATTGTTAGAATGATGATTTTTTTTCCAGTAACACATTGGTTGGAATAAATTAATTTTTTTTCTGACATGTCGTACACATGTTTGCGGTTACAATGTAATTTTTTTCAGAAGAAAATCTTTCAAAGTGTTCGTGGCGCTGCAGTTGGTGTTGCAGTCCTCCAGCGGCGAAAACAAAAAAAATGTCCTCAAATATATCCAACTGGCTATGGGTTCACGATCCACTTTTCGAGATTTCGATAAATACGAAAAATGACAGCTTCTCCAAAGGAAAGCTCATTTTTCTCTTGAAAAACAGCATGCGGAAGTCATTTTTATTAACAAGTGTTTCATCCAATTAGAAAATGCGATCGTGAAAATAAAATGACTGCTGTTTGAAAGCTAACTGTGCAAATTAAAGTCAGTAGTGCGAAAGATACTCAAGATATCAATCTCGCCGTGTCGAGATACGTAGTTTCGAGATAATCAAGGTCAAAGTTTTGGTACATATTTTACACAATCTTGCGAAATGTCGCCGTCTGTCCTTGTCCTGTCCAATGTCCTTCCTCGTCATCGAGATCGTGTTGCACACCTGTCTATGCAGTCTGCGGGCAGTTCGAGCCCCTTTTGAGTGTTCTTGTGCTTTGATCCCGCTTTCGTTACACACACATTGTTTCACTAAAATAAGTGTAACTTCACTTTTGAAAGTTCACACCATAACAATATGCAAAGTGAAACGATTTTTTTATTTACAGCTAGGGATTCCCCCTTAAAACCTTAGGCCACAGTAACGGGTACAAAATCATGTGCGAATTTAACAATTTTTTTCGTATGAAAAAGTGTTTCACTCATAAAATTAATTACACATTTATTTAGTATGAATATCAAGCCGTTAGAACTTTTTTTTTCGATGTACAAAATGCCCGACTATTCGAAACTTCTCGAAACAGCTTTTTCCAATTGGCGTGACAAATAACTTCAACAATTTTCACTCGATTTACTTCGAATTCAAAAGTTATGTTCCTAATTGCATTTTGCAGAGAAGTACGTACGGAATTTCTGATTAATCGAAAACTTTTCATTTTATGAGCAGTTATAACGAAATTTTTTACTGAAAATTCATTTCTTCAGTTCAAATACCTACAACTTTTGAATAAAACGATATTTTTTAAATTCCTTACGTACTTCTCTAGGTATTCTAATGTAGATTGACGAGGATTTTCTGTTTTTGTTGTAGGTAAAAAATTGTGGATGCTAAATGTCACGCCGCGGAGCGCCTAAAAAAAGATAACAAAAGAAAAGTATTCGGCCATTTTGTACATCGAAAAAAAAATATATATTTTCCAACAGCTTTATATTTATACTAAATACATATGTAATTCATTTAATGAGTGAATCACTTTTTCATATGAAAAAAATTGTTATGTTTGCACATGATTTTATGCCCGTTACTGTGGCCTAAGGCCTTAAGTAAAAAAAATTAAACCTGCATACGTTTTTCCAGGAAAAAATTACGAAAATTCCTCTTTTTTCGCGTCACGAGTCAGCGCAATCCGCTAAAATAAACGTTGGAGTGATTTTCGTAGCCTAAATCGGCCGAAAAAAATTTTCTTTGCATTTCAACAATTTTAATTTTTATGTCGCTATATCTGCGTAATTGTGGCTTTCGAAGGATCTGGCTACTTTGGGGACGCCCCTTGGATTTTTTTTCAACGCGAATAATTAACATAGGGGGCAGGGTGGCCCTGAAAATGACCTCTAAGTACACATGCATACATTTATGCAAAAAGGATGTTCGAGTCATTGGGGATTAAACCACTGGGTTACTATGAGGACGGCCCAGGAAGTCAAATAACATAAAAATCACCTATTCTTATTTTTATACACACACATACGACTTGCCCGCAAGAGACCACTGCCTTTTTACTCCCCCCTCTCCACCCCCAACACCGATTCCCCTATCAAACACGTCACCGTCTCATCAGAAAAATATTGTTCCTTCTTCCACTCGGATCAGTATGTTGACCTTTCTTCCCATAAAACAAATGAATTATTTATTTAACTTCTCTCACTTCTTCAGTATCTTCGTTCGACAAGTTTTCATTATTTTTATCCGATTTCGTAATCGCTATTGTCATTATTATTATTGCTTCCTTTATGATAATTATTTCTCGTCTACTCGGTGCTATTGTGTAATAAGATCGATAAGCTTGCCCTGGTATTATGATTATCAATGATGATTATTATTACTATCGTCGCTCTTTCACGTGGGGTTGAAGTTTGCATCGTTGGAACGCAACGAAAATTCATGTCAGTTTCTTATTGTCATTATTATCCAAAATCATTTTTCAGATTTGAATCGCTCAATCAGAATCCTAAAAATGTTTGCGTGATTTTCGTGACTTAGATCTGCCGAAAAAATTTGAAAAACGACAAAAAATGGTTTTCGTTGCAACGATGGTTTTCGAATTATTTTTTTAATTTCGCCATTTTCATTGAAATGAATATTTTTTGCATTCATTATACCCGTGGATCTCTCACGAGGATAAGAAAAAACGTTTCAGTGATTTTCGTAACCTAAATCGGTGTAAAAAATGTAAGCAGTTGAAGAAAAATGAACTTTCGTTGCATTCCAGCGTTGCAAACGTCAACATCATGCTCTCCCTCTCTTAATCTTATGATCATTTCTGTTCTTGGAAGTTTTATTTGTGATCCTCGTTATTATTAGGACTCAATGTAAATAAGGTTTTTCGTGATTGCTTTTCTCAGTCCCGTTGAAAAATGAAGGTATTTGTACATGTACAGTTGTGTGCTGCTGAGCTTGCATAAATGGGGCGTACACGTCGAGAACGAGACCCGACCTCGACCTACGTGATGACCTACGTGGATATTTTTATACGTCGCAGGGCGGGTACGATGCGTTTTATGAATTGGCGAGGAAATCACGTACTGATATAGATGTAGAAGAAGAGGGAGACAGAGAGAGAATAATTTACTATCTACACGTATGATATTATATATATATATATACGTAGCCACACAGGCATGTCTTAGCACTATTATACAATTCTAGTGTCTGCAGGCACGTTCGTTATTAGCCTAAAATTAAACTGGCACGATTGGAATACGAAGAGAGTACATCTATTTTTTTTCGGAAATTTAATCATCTGTTTGTGCAAAGTTCGTGTAAAAAGGGCTAAGGCTATTTTTTCTTTTTTTTTGCATAGGGAATTAAACACGTGCAGGATTTTCCTCCACTTTGTAAAAATAATATTGTGCTTGTAAAACGGAAAGTGGCGTGTAATAGGCTTCAGCATTTATGCGGAAGGGGTTCAATGTAGACCAGTTTCGTTGCCTTTAATTATTATCTTTTTCAATTTTTTTTTTTTGACGAGGGCATCGTGAGTGTATCACGGAATAATGAGGTGGAACACTAAAATGTTTGGTTATTTCAAATATTCGATAGATTCGGGATGGAATATATGATTATTAAAATAAACTATTATTAGATTTTAAAACAGAACGACGTTCACATTCCCCACTGACGATTTTAGTCGCCCCAAGTTATTTGTTCCAGTGTCTATATATACTGCTCGACATTATGAAAATACAAATATTGATTTTTCATATTTCTTTTAAACTGCACTATTTAGCAAAAATCACAGAAGAATCTATTTTCCAAGTGTCTCCGTGCAGAAGTCGTCGTAGGAATCCAATTAGATTCGATACTCTCTGATAGGGATCGAATGGACCATCGCATTGGATCCCTACACTAAAACGCCATGCTTAGAAATTGGCTTCTCATCGGGACTCCCCTTTGGAATGTCCGAATCCAATTTAAATCCCATAGGATTCCCTGGCTTACTATCGAACTGAATCCGATACGATTCTTGATGGATTCCATCGCATTTTGTACGTTGAATTTTTTAAACCATATACATCGATACTCAAAATGAGTGGATCGAAGTAACAAACCTTATTTAAAAAAAATATAAATCTTATCTTAAAAAAGTATAAATCTAATCTTAAAAAAGTATAAATCTTACGGTAAAAAAGTATGAATCGCTTAAAAAAGTACATCTTAAAAATCGATTTGAATGACATCAGTGCAAATCCACTTGTTATCGTTTGCAGTTTATTCCACTGCACTTCGACACAATACCAAATCTCTATAGGGATGTGGGTGCATCTTTGGACTCCCCCAAAAAATTTGTGCACGGGATCACGAAAGGATATTTTTTTTGGGAGATTCAACAAATTCCAGGTGGATTCCACGCTAAACTCCCTACGTGCGGCGTTTCCATGATCGATTTTATTTTTCGACAACCTCGTTGATGCAAAATCATCCGCTGATTACGAATTTTCCAAGTAGAACTCGATCGGACCAAAACTCTCGATCCAGGACTAGTTTATATAAAAACTTCCATCTCCCGGACTAACAAGGAACATCCCTCAGGTGACACACTTCGATTTTGTTAAAATTTGGTTATGTTATAAAGCACCGAAAAGAAAGCGATACGTATTTTTTTTTATCGGCGGAAAAACGTTTTTCAGGGGTGAAACGCACCCTAAAAAATGGGGATGTTTTTCGCTCTTCGTCGATGACGTTTCAACGGTACGAGATATAAAAAAATGTCTAATTGCAACAATGTTAATTTTTTCGTGTATCGGATATGAGAACGATAACGTTATCGAGGAAAAACGAAAAACACACCTATTTTCGAGGGGTGATTTCATCCCTTAAAACCGTTTTTCCGCCGATAAAAAAAAATACGTATCCCTTACTTTTCGGTGCTTTATAACATATCCAAATTTCAACAAAATCGAATGGTGCAACCTGAGGGATGTCCCTTGTAAGTAAGGCCTGCATGAGAATGAGACTCGAAAATTCGTGACTGCCAAACGTCTTTACATTGACGGCGTCAATGAGGCTCCTTGTATTTGGAGAACAAAGAAAAAAAATCACCAAGATATAGCACTTACATTTCTCGCGGTTGAAGCTACCCCCTTAATTGAGTCGAACGAGCGTCTTGCTTTCGCGTGAGGATTTTCATTGGTAGCCTTCTACTCATTCTTCTCCTTCTGCGTGCTCGGCTCCTCACTGTATAGCCTCCTTGCTCTTCTTCGGCTTTCGACCCGGGCTTATGTGTGAAAGAAGCCGCAGCGCTTCTTACTCGAGAATAAGGGGTCGTCGCTTCGAGAATGAGAATGAAAAAAAAAAAACAAAAAAAGACGGACGATGAAGAGTAGTCAGGCGAGCGATAGAGCGAGGGAGAGAGTGAGACAGACAGACAGACGTAGATAGGGAGAGAGATGGAGGCGATCGAACCTCATATATACATGCATACACACAGACCCTCACACCCAATACGAAAAGCTGCAGACTCGACCTGAATTCCAGTGTACGTGACCTGAGAGGTGCAATGACGTCACTAAAGTACGCGGGCCACCCACCGCCCTGATGGGCGTTGCGGGACTGAAGAGTTTCTTCGTCTGGGCATATACATGTGCATCCATATG
Source organism: Ophion costatus (assembly GCA_951751655.1). Classification (NCBI taxonomy): domain Eukaryota; kingdom Metazoa; phylum Arthropoda; class Insecta; order Hymenoptera; family Ichneumonidae; genus Ophion; species Ophion costatus. Next base: position 28,401,008 of record OX632363.1, read on the forward strand.
TGCATATATATATATGATGAAGAAGCCGCACGTCATTACATCGGAGGGGCGACGACCGATATCGCTCGTACCGAGAGCTTTCAAGAGCCATCAAACCAAGCTCCTATCCTGTAGCCGTCTTCTTATTCTTCCTCCCATCTTTCTTTCTTTCCTCGTCTATCCATCTCTCTCCCTCCCCTTTTCCATCAGTTTATTTCCCTTGTTTCCTCTCTCTCTCTCTCTCTCTCACTCTTGGTAGCCTTTTCAATCTTTTACTCTCTCACACCTTTCTCCTTCTCGCTACTCTTCCGTCTGTATTTATCCATTTTTCGTCCTGCCTCCTGCTTTCCTCTACTATTTTCTACTTTCTCGGCATTTTCTTCAACCTATCCTTGTTATCGCTCCGTGTCAGTGTCGGCACTCGAGCCAAGGTTCTCAAAAGCTCTCCTCCTTTGCTCTCTCCCTCATCCGATAAATTGCGTTAACCGCCCGCCCAATGGACTACACGCGATGAGATGCGTGGGGGTTGATTTCATTGGCATCTTGGGGTCCTCGTCGAGAGGTTTTGCCCCGATTCTTTCAACGCTGCTTAAACGTAAAGCGTCGGGCGAGGAAGGCTCTTGTCCACTTCAGCATCCGATGATCGGTCATCCTCGCTCGTGATAGGAAAGGGTTCGATTGGGAAGGGCGAGACGCGAAATCCGCAAGGGTACATGTTTGAACTCGGGAAATAAGTATGACATGGTGACATTATAATGATAAGTACAGTTATTACGAAGAACGGAGGGATGCCTACACTGACGAAATCGACAGCAGCTATGGGAGCATCCAGCAATTGCGGATGGGAAAGGAAGACACTACCACGACATCGGCCAGGATTTATGTAGCGAGGAACATCACTTGAGGAGGCTGGAGCGTCAGCCAAAGACCAAGATCAAATTGGAAAAAAATATATGTTATTGTCTAGACTATACCGAGTCCTTACGAATTTATTGAAATTTTTTCACCACAATATACCGGAGATAGAAAATAGTTTAACGTGTGGAATTTTACAGGCCGTTAGGTGGGGAAGATGTTCACGCTACGGATGACGTAAGTTTTTTTTGGCTATGTAGCATCAAGATGAACGATTTCTAACAACGGATTAACACAAACCAAACCCTTATACTTTTTCAAGTTGGTAGCAACACAAAAGTTTTTCTTATTTGCCTAATAAGAATATAAAAATGCATAATTTTGCCCTTTGTTATATGTAAGTGTTTATTTCAAAATGCCCTCGTGCGGCTTTTACGAGGTTTCTTGAAATTAGTGTATAACTTGTAACTAGTGACGAACAATGATTTAAAAAATGCATAAACCGTCGTTTGACTCAACTGGACCGCTCTAACTTCCTTAAGGAAGCTTTCCAGTGTGACAGCCCGAAAAATCGCTGTTTTTCGCGATTTTTTTTTTTAAAGAAAAAATAATCTAATCGGTCTGGTTTTTTTTTGTATATTAATTGGGTATTGAAGAATACAAAACAATTTTTTAAAGATCGATTTATTTATTAATTAATATCTATAAAAATGATGAAACAATTGTTGCAGAAAATGCACTTGGATGTGGTGTCCACGTTGGGGGTCACAATTTTGATCTGAAACAAAAAACACAAAAAGATTATTGATCGGTATATAATTGGCTTTCGTGCTATGGAGGCTTTTTTTTTTTTTGCAAAAATGGCGCTGGTTTGAACAAAAAGTATCGATTTTAGCATTTTTTTTGGCAGTTTTTTTTACAAAAAAATAGGAAGATGTCAAAAAAAAAAAAGCTTCCATAGCACGATAAACAATGACGTTAAGAATATTGTGTAAAAAATTCAACTCGATAGCTTTAAAACTCTGCCCTCCAAGTTGGACACCGTTTTGAAAAATGCTGTTTCGAGAAAAACGCGTTCAAAGTTTCGCTGTAGCTGTAGCGCTCCGTTGCCTTCTTCCAAGAAATGCTGTACAGTAACCGAAATAATCTGAATTTCGGCATGAAAATTTCAGGGAATATTCGGAAGAGTGTATACTATTCGATCAAGCAAAAAAAAAAAAATCGATTTTTTGAAAATTTCACACTGGAAAGCTCCCTTAACGCTCCGTGGTCGCCTGGGGTCGGAACGACCCCAAGCACAACTTTGAGTCCGATTTACTATAGGGTTTTTTAATTGGCGCGGGTGGATGTTTCTCGTACTTATTCTTCGTTCTTCTTCAATGCGACGTATACGAAGAAAGTTTCGAAAGAAGGAAAAAGAAGTTGGAAACACGCGCTCTAAAACCGTAAATAAAGTCGTAGATCAACGGGGCCAACTGCGAGTCGACGACGAGCGTATACGAACCGTGCGTTTTGAGATATTATGCAAGAACGGCTCGAACAATACGACGAGAGGAGCTTTCCGTTCCCGATTATTATTATTCCTACTTCCGTTGTTACCCCCCCCCCCCCCCCCCCCCCCTCCCATTCCACGCCTCTTCAACTCTGGAACTTCGCTCTCCAGATTCTTTTCTTTTCCCTTCTTCGCTCTTCTCTTTTTTTCTCCTGTTGTCTCCCCCGCATGTCCTCATTGTAGTGAGAATAATAGGGAGAGAGAGAGAGGGAGAGAGAGGGAGAGAGCGATCAAGATGTCGTAGGATACAAAGAAAGAAACGTGGAAACAGAAGGAAAAAGAAAGAACTCGGGCAATATAATTAGGAAGTCAAAATAAAAATCGAGTCGATACTAATATCCCTTCGTAAAAACAACATAGTACTTAACTTTTTTCTATAAGATGACAAAAAAATTGCGATAGGATGCAATTAATTAACGATACTGAAGTTTGCATCGTTGGACTGTAACGAATTTAAGGCTTTTGGCCACAGTAACGGGTATAAAGTCATGTGCGAATTTAACAATTTTTTTTCGTATGAAAAACTGGATTCATTCGTAAAATTAATTACACATCTATTTACGCACGGAATTTAAGAAATATTGTTTTATTCAAACGTAGGTATTTGAACTTAAGAAATGAATTTTCAGTGAAAAATTTCGTTATCTGCTCATAAACTGCTCATAAACTGAAAAGTTTTCGATTAATCAGAAATTCCGTACGTACTTCTCTGCGAAATGCAATTAGGAACATAACTTTTAAATTTGAAGTAAATCGAGTGAAAATTGTTGAAGTTATTTGTCACGCCAATTGGAAAAAAATGTTTCGAGAAGTTTCGAGTAGTCGACCATTTTGTACATCGAGAAAAAAAAATATATATATATATATATTTTTTTCTATAAGCTTGACATTCATACTAAATAGATATCTAATTAATTTTATGAGTGAATCACTTTTTCATACGGAAAAAATTGTTAAATTCGCACATGATTTTATACCCGTTACGGTGTCTAAGGCCTTAATTTCTTTTGGCAGATTTCGCCGACAAAAATTCTTCGATATTTTTTTCAGATATTTATTCAGCGATCTACATGATAAATCTATTTAAAAAATTGCCTATTATAATAAAAATATGGCAAATAAAATGTAAAACGGAAGTTTTGTTGTGTTCCAACGATGCAAACTTCAACGCCATATCAATTAAGGCGTTACCCCCACTTGCAGCGCAAAAAAAAGGCCTTTTTCATGATTTTTTAAAAAGAAAACTACAAAACTTTTTTAATCGATCAATATACCATCTTAAAGAACACATCTTGAAGAACTTTCGGTAATTTTTTTATTGAAAAATATTATATTGTTTAGCGGCAAATGGCCGTCAATGAAATAATGTTTTTATATACACGGTTTGCGGTGACCAACATTGCGGCGAAGTGGATCATGTGAAATAAAATGCGGATGGATTTAGTCAAATATAAATATAAACTAGTCTTTAATCGAAGGTTTTTAAAAAATATTCATTTTTCACAAAATGGCGGACAGTGAAAGTTAATGGTTCGATTTTAACGAAAAAAAACGGCCGTTTTTTGGCTATAAAACGGCCATTTTTTTCGAAAACAAAAATCGAACGACTAAAGACTACATTTTTATGTATTAAATAAGCCTACAAAATTTCAAGAAGATCGGTGCATTAGTGTTCGAGTAATCTTGGTCACCGACTTCAGAAATGCCATTTTGAGAAAAACGCGTTTAAAGTTTCAATTTCAGTTCTTCAATTCTCGAATTCTTCTCTTTCAACGCTCATATCTCAGTCAATTTTGTTCGGATCGACTTGAAATTTTCAGAACATATTCTCAGATACTTATACTTCAAAAAAATGCAATAAAAAAAATCGATTTTTTCAAAATCGCAAGTGGGGGTAACCCCTTAACAGGTTTGATACCCCGACGTTCTTTGACATAAAGAAGAAATTCATGTCAAGGACATATTGAAGATCCTGCAACACAATTCAAAGCTTCTTTTTGATTATCTTCATTTTCTTATTCTTTCATTTTATTCAGCTTTATTTTATTTATTTATATTCAATTTTATGCATTTATTTTTCACATACGATTCATTTATTTACTCGAGTTCCTTTTCTCATTTTCTGCAAGTAAATACTGTAGTTATTGTCGGAAAATGTTACGAAATACGAATAACGAAGCACATGAATAAACATTGGAAAACTCACGATACTTTCCATATATATCAGCATAAACAGCGCCCAGAAGATGTTTCGCATAAATCACACAAAAAACCGTCACAAGAAATAACGCCGTGGCTCGTTTTTTTACCGAAAAACGTCACGTCACCTTCCACCACTGCCGTACTGACCCACTTTTATTTAAAACCCTGCATTAAAACGGAACCCTCCTTACATCCGTCATCCCTTATCAAGCACCCCTCGCTCGTTTCCCTCTCTTGATTCTTTTAAAAGCGCGTTGAGGGAAGGCTATCAAAACTACCCTCTTTTTGAGCGTATGGAGCAGGAGCTACGAAATGGAGTGTAAAATAACCGGAAAGGGGAATCCGGAGCCAGACACACATCCGGAAACAATCACAGCTCGCAGGCTCGATCGTAATAACGTATATCTTCATGTCTGGGGCTGGGATTATACGAGCCGGGGCCCTCGCATGTACAGATCCGGTATATCGTCGGTTCGTATCGCGTCACAAACCTAGCTGCGTCCATATGTACATGTACAACAACGTACCAGCCTTTGCTCGCTCTCGCGTAGTCGGACATTTGGTTCATGTTCATTGCGAGAATGAATTTTTGGGTCACATCCTACTGAGGCTTACCAAGGTTGTCGTGAATAACACGTTTTCCATACGGTTCAAAAAACTGTATGCTTTATAGCTTGACGCGTGCTCGTGATCGTATCAACAGGAAAAAAGCATCAGAAATGAAGTCAGATAATGATTGATGGTTATAACGTTGCTTTGCATTGAGTATACTAGAAAACTTTGGCTTTAGCTTAGAAAGGCCTGAATTGTACTTTTGAGGCCCTAGGCCACAGTAACGGGTATAAAATCATGTGCGAATTTAACAATCTTTTTTTCGTACGAAAAAGTGATTCACTCATAAAACTAATTACACATCTATTTAGTATGAATATCAAACTGTGAAAAAATATATATTTTTTTTTCGATGTAGAAAATGGCCGTCTACTAATATTTTCTTTTATCTTTTTTTTAGGCGCTTCGCGGCGTGACATTTAGCATCCACAATTTTTAACCTAGAACAAAAAACAAAAATTCTCGTCAATCAACATTAGAATTGTTTTGTTCAAAAGTTGTAGGTATTCGAACTTAAGAAATTAATTTTCGGCGAACAATTTCATAGTAATAATGAGATCATAAAATATGGAACAAAATTAAAACCAATTGTTAACTAATTTACAAAAAGCATAAAACTTCTTTCTTTCAAGATTTAAAAATTAACCATTCCCTCCTCTGGCACAAAAACTAAATACAATCATATACCTAAACGTTATAGCGAGTGCGATCTCAAATCAACTTCAATACTCCATTAAAATAGGTATTTGAATCTCGCGCACGCATCTTGCAATTCGGACTACTTAACATAACAAACAGTAAGCAACTTGTCAGTCGCGCGACTCGCGCGGGATTTTCTGAATGAATTACTATTGCATGCGTCACACAAAATATCAAAAACAAAGAAAAAAACATGTTTCAAATTAACCTTACTTGTTATCTACGTGTACTGACTACACATAATGCCGAAATTATTGTTTTACTATAGTTCGGTCCATGTTCAAATCGTAATTTTTTTTAATTATTTTCACCATCCGTATTAGCCGAATTATTCACATTCAGTTGCCTTCATTATCCGGATTTAAAAAATTGGCGCATATCCGGATTGCAAGCCCTAATCACATCGCATTCTGCATGTTTAATTGTCCGAACAAAGTACATAGCTATACAAAATGAGTGGATCTTTAAAAAAGTATAAATCTTATCTCAAAAAGTATAAACTGCTTCAAAAAGTATATCTGAAAAATCGATTTGAATGACGTCACCCAAGATTCACCGTAATTGTCGTTTGTTATTTATTTTCCTGTAGTTTGACATACCACCACCTGACACGTACACGCTCACGAAGCGTGCTGGTTATTTTTCAACATACCGAGTTTTTTCTCGCGATTTTTCACATATTTTCGATTCGAATGTGGTAAGAATGGACCCCAACGAGGACTCACTCTATGGGGTGTCCCTAACAATTCCCCATAGAGATGTTGATGCATCTTGGGACTGCCCAACAAATTTTCACACGGGACCAGGAAAGGATATTTCTTGCTGGGAAATCCAAAAAATTCCGGTTGAGAATTTCAAATGAAAGATGCGCAAATGACGTCAATCAGGAAACAGCCCGCAATCCACTTGAATTCCAATGTGGACTCCCTACGTGCGGCGTCCCAATCAAATCCCTATAGGGATGTGGCCGGGTCCCAACAAATCTCTGCACGAGAATTGCCTTTTCTGACGCCCTAGTTGAAAGACCCAGATAGGAGATTCAGGAAGATCGTGAAAGTTTTAGTTCCTCAAACGCGAGGTTCAGGAAAAAAGCTTCACCCACTTTCGTATCAATTCCGATCGAAGACACACAATTTTTCTAAAATCGACGAATATCGGCGCACCGTATTCCAACCCTACCAGCTCAGTTTGAGGCTAAAAAGACAGACGCGAGAACAGGTACCGCAATTTCACAACATTAGTAAGATGATGTAGCAGCCTTCAGATGCTACATCAGCAACAGCTTCCAAAGTGGAGACGATTCTTGTTTTCGCGTCCCTCACCTTTGACCCTCGGCAGGACCAACGACGTTCACGTTGGCATCATTAGGACCCAACGAAAGATTTTTGGTAATCGTAAATATTCGGAAGTGGGACTCCTGCTAGAATCAGGTTAATTTTCTTCAAGGGTTCAAGCAAACACAAGCAAACCCAAACAAAAGTTAGCCTGATTCTGCAGGAGTCTCGCTTCCGAATATTTACCGGTAATTTTTATTTCTTCATTTCATTCATCATCCAAAATCGTATCCTGCAAACTTGGGCTGCTGATTTCTTATAAGGATCCTAAAAACCATTTGATTTTTTTTCGTAGCCCAAATTTGTTAAAAAGACTTTCGGGCTAGTAGAATTTGGTTGAGGTTGCACGAAACGATACAAACTTCGATATCATCACAATCGTGAGTCTAGATTACGGTCGAGAAAAGAAAAACAGAAAATGCAAGGTCACCTTTATTCTACCTTGACGCCTCCACTGGCGAAATTGACAACGAGCATCGCAGCATTTTCCCCTTGAAGCCCTGCAACGTTCCTGAGATCACTTCACCGTCCCGTTTAAAATTGGACACCATGTACATGCGTGTGTATGTAGCGCGTGTATACACGTGAGTATATCCGAGTCATAAATCTCGTTTGATTAGTCCAAATCTAGTTCGTCCGCTGACTCGCCAACTACCAGAAAGTCACACTCTCCGGTTATGCTGCTTCTCATGTACACACAGACACGAAGGTGCATACACACATGCACACACAGATGTGTGTATGGACGTTATCCTCGTTTAACAACGTTCTCGCGGTGATTTTAACGACAGGCTTCCGGTCTCGAATATAGTCGCGGAGAATTTTCGCGGTTCATCTTCCTCCCCGTTTTGCTCCAATCGCTTATTTTCTCTCTCTCTCGCTCTGTCTATCTTTCGTTTTTCTTCCCTGTCTCTCCGTTCCGATCTCACGACTCGGATGCGCGCTTTCCAACGCCATTTCGATTTTCGCGGACGAAAATCTCGCACCACGGCCACTATTAATTTTATTTCGACGCGAGAGCAGCTTGCTGATTTAGTTCTACGTCTTCCACCATCCGCTGGTTGTTTTTCTCGGAGTGCGTAAATTTTATAAGATTGAAATTTGCATCGCTGGAATGCAATGGCTTTTTTTAACTTCTCAATTTTTTTGTCGTCAATTTTGACCACCCAGAATCAAACGTTTTATGGGATGGTCGTTTATACAAAATATTTTATACTTATAATATTTATATATATAAATGCATAATTTAAATTTAAAATATTTATAACAAAATTAAAATAGTTAAACGAATTTTCGTTGCATTCCAACGATGCAAGTTTCGATACTATTAAATTTTGACGTTCTTGCACTGGGAAAAAAGTTTAATTGATCGGAGCAGTATCTAATGGAGTCGAATAATTTAATGCTGGGCCGCGCTGTCTTCCGAAGGTCTACGGAATTTTACGTAAAAAGAAAAAATTAAGGAACTAACACTCTCAAATGAATACATCTGTTCTTGTCTAGGAATATGCTAGTTATATCGAATAAAGAAGCTAAATAGATATATTTGCTCGGTTTATTTTCACATCAAATATTATAAACATATATACATTTTTTACTTCACATTTTTACCTTCACATTTGTTCTTACAAGTTATATCCATGCGTTTCGGTTTTCGTAACATTGATTTTTTTAAGGATATATAAAAAATAAAATGGAAATACCGGTAAATGATACCAAATACCAGAATTATTGGGAGCAAGTAAAATTTTCAATATTTAATGATGTTGAATATCCCATGATTCAAATAGGAACATATATTTGACATAAATCGACTTAATATTCTGTGAGCAAACAATAGAAAATTGCAGATCTAATGGATGCAAATAAGATCGTTCGATTCAACGCTGTTGAATAGATCGTGATGAAAATAAACAAATATATTTAAAATTAAATGATTAAATATTTTCTGAGCGCAAAATACCAAATACCAGAATTATCGAAAGCAAATAAGATTTATATTACACAACGCTGTTAAATAGATCGTGATTTAAAATAGGATTCAAGTTTGCAGGATTCAACCCTGCAAATGGAAAATATTTTTTCTCTTTCTCAAATTCTTTTCAGCGTGTATCAGCTGGCAAAAGATCCCTCAGCCATTTCTCACGATGCTCAGCAGCTCTTCACCTGAAATTTGCAGAAAAGCTTCGATATCATAATAAAAATAAGGAAACAGAAATATGAATATGAATCTTCGTTGCATTCCAACGATGCAAACTTCAATATCACGATTTGAATAAATAAATATATTTGAAATAAATCTCTTCCGACCACGCGTCCACTTCTATTACTGTCCGTTTATTTTTCTTTTCTCTTTTTTTTCCACGGCGCGGTGGTGGAAAAGGAGGAAACAATATTTCAATCGAGTCGCATAGTTAGCGCGGCTGTTTTATAGTCACGTTCGTATTATCTCCCTCGGTTACGCGCGATTATAATTCGATCATTGCGATTATTAAGTATCGTAGCGACCTATATCCAATATGTTGTGCAATCTACGAGCCTGTATACACATATGTATATATTTATTATATTTTACGATGCGATATTCTTAGCAGTATACACAGGCATGAACTCGCGTTGCGATAAGCAGCTGTTGGATAGTCCTATATTTTTTTATTACGCGTATGATATATATCAGAAGTACACACCTGTTCAACCGTAGTTGGAAAAAAAGAAGACACATGCCGATCACCTCGAGTATGTTAAATAACAATCCAGCTCTTTCAAGATGAATATTCAATACGTGTAGAATGATCTACGACCCTCACAACAGTACAGTTTCTTACGTCAAATTTATTATAATTATTGTCACTTTTATTGTAATCGACCCTCACAACAGTACAATTTCTAACGTCAAAATTATTATAATTATTCACTTTTATTATTTTTTATCTTCACAGCAGTACAGTTTCTAACGTCAAAATTATAATTATTGTCACTTTTATTATTATCGATCCTTACAACAGTACAGTTTCCAACATATAAATCATTGCAATTATTTATCACTTTTATTATTGTTCTTACAATTATAATTACCATTACCATCCTTATTATTTTTGCCGCTGCTGTTATTATTTAATTTACGACGTACTATAATCACAATCAAATAAATGGTAAATTGATGTATGCTTGCGTTTATCATTATTATAGTTACTGTGATTATTAGGAAACTTTTGAAAATTCGTAATAAAGATAACTAGAAAAAGAATCATCGTTTCCTACTCACTTTAAATATCGTTAATATTCTCTTATAATCAACATGTTGTGATATTTTCCATCGATTGTTTTCTTTTAATTCGTCAAGAGAGTTGTTTGATTGCGAAAAACCGCATATGTTGTTATGTTTCCTTTCGAAGGATTTTCTTCCTTTTTCTTCTGCCTCAGCATTGTCATCGAATATCCAATTCATTTGAGAACGCAATTTTCTCGGTTTGCCTTATTTTTCTTCTTCAATTCGACGTCTTTGCACCCTTTGTACATCATTGAGAATATTTGGAGCAACATCGCAGAGACGGAGCAGCAGAGATTCATATCCGTCCCTTAAATGGTTAGTTTCTCGAATAATCTGAAGGGAAAAGTTAAAAAAAAACTTTTTACCAATTGAAGCTTGTGATAAATATAGCAAAAAGGAACGTGCTTTTTACCAAATTTGCTTGCGATAAATATAGCAAAAAAGACCGATATTACAATTGCAATGACACTCGCAATATAAGTTTATGTCAATTTATAACAAATATATAATTTATAAAATGTATAAAATTTATAAATTTATAATAATTTGTTATAATTACATAATTTGTAGTAATTTATAAAATATATAAAAGTTATGAATTTATAATAATTTGTAGTAATTTATAAAATGTATAAAATTTACCATTTATAATATAAAATAAATAAATACCCAAACAAAAATTCGTGTACTAGGCGGCAATTTTCATTGCCGTCTCCCGAGGGCCATGGAAATTGAATATTGAGCGACAGGAGCCGACGAGAGACGGCGAAGTGCCGTTCTTCTCCACGGCATATACGAAAAAGCTTTTCCTCTTTATTCGTTGCGATATTACACGCCACACCGATAATACGATCACGCAGGGGCAAAAGACTTCCAAGAAAAGACTCGGAAACGATTATCAAAATCCATATTTCTTCTGCTCCACCTGCGTCTTCCCTGCTACCGATCGCCACCCTTCCATATTTATATAAAAATCTCCTGCCCACATCGGTATACCAATACGACTATGTGGAAAACTGAACTCGAATACTCATCTTCGAGTCCCCCACTGTTCGCAAAACCACCGATTTTTATTAAAAAATGCCGAGGTTCGCTCTTTTTCATTATCTTCGTCGTCGAAATACCTTAAGGTGATGTAAATCACGTTCTTAGTTCATCCTTCTCGATCGATAGACCACCACTATGGCCATTTCTCTCGTGGTCATATCTTTTTATTTAAGCCCCGAGTAGTCTATCCTGACGGCTCGTGACGTTGAAGTTTGCATCGTTGAAACGCAACGATTGTTTTTTTTTATCGTCATCATTCAATTTTTTGGACTCGTCGTCGTGCAATTTTTTGGCTACGAGAATGACTAAAACATTTTATAGGATTTTTTTTTACCTTCTGCAATTCAAATGTGCAACGAAACATTTTAGGGTAAATATTTGCAAGTGGGGCTCCAGCTAGAAAAGGGGTTTAGAAATTTTGTAGCGGATCGATGTATTTCAGGGCACTTTGTTTATAATATCTGAGTCGGGGGAAGACAATTTCAACCCTTATTTCAACCCCCAGATGCTTTTTTTACCTTTTTAAAGGTATGGAGGAAACGGATTTGGCGACGTCAAGTGTCACCACAAACAAACCCAAATAAATTAGAGTAAACATACAAAAAAAACGTATTTCAAAAATCGAATATTTTCCGGAAATATTTTTTTTTCTTAATAAAATACCTCTCCCCATCATAAAAAACATATTTTCATACTGCAGAATAGCCCCCGACACGTGAGAATTTTTTTGGAGCCGATCAAGGCTGGAGCCCCCTTGTAAATTTATTTACCCATTTTAGATGGTGAGAAAAATAAATAAAAAAAAAAGAACTTTCGTTGTGTTACGTCGATGCACGACCATCGACGGCTCATCGATGTGCTGACAGTTCAGTTACATGGGCTTGAAGTTTCCATCGTCGAAATGCAGCTTGTTTTTTTTACTTCCTTATTTTTATCAGTATTCGAAAATAGTGTTTCGAGAAAAATACGATATACCTGCATCGCTCCCGGCCAATCATTCCCAACGGGGGAAATTCCCGAAAGCTCTCTCTCTCTCCCTCCTAGATTTTTACTCCAATTGACTTGAAACTTTGGAGAATATTCCAGACATATTGTACTATTAGATAATAAAATTGAAAAAAAAAAGACTTTTTTTTACGTTTTCAAACCCACGTAACCCCTTAATCGGGTTAATTATTTTGACTGACCGAAGGTACGGTTGGTTCGGAGGCTCGTCCGTTTTTTTTTTTTCGTGCGCCGCAGAATTCCCTTTTACGGACTTCTCCCCATTGATTCCTCTTCCCATCTCGCCGAGAGAGCGACCCGGGAAATGCCCCGCCGCCTCTCCCCGCTTCTGTCCCTGCTTGCCCGTTTTCCGGATGGCCAAGACCGCGGAGGGAGCGAGAAAGAGGCAGAAATGGGAGGTAACGAGATGAGGAAAGGCCAAGAGGAGAAAGAGAGAGGCGGGCAAGAGAGACTCGAGAAATATACAATATTCGCATATTCCCGGATCGATAATATATTCCCGGATGAAGAGTACAAAGGAGACCCGCCGAAGAGGGAATAAGAGCCGGTGGATGTTCCCCGCGTGTTATTCATGGACTGAATATCGAAGGATCGTTTATCCACTTGTGTATTCTTCCGTCCTAATGCTCCAAATACGAGTCCGCAAATCCTTCATCGTCCCTCATACAGGTGCTGTATTTCTGCGTTCCGCAATCCAAACTGATAACGAGGAGAACGGATTTGGAAGAGGGCGGAAGGCTAGGGAGCGAGCTGGGAAAAGGGACAAGTTTGTAGTGGTATACAGAGGTAGGCAGGCTCAAGGCGATTGTTCAACATCCGAAACATCCCTGGGATATTTATAAATTGGTCCACCCCTAATCGTCTTATCGTGCACCCTTTTAGGGTTTTATTTATTGAAGTTTTTTTTTATAGAACTTTACATCGTTTGAAAATAGTCGCTATGGAATGATGTGGTTTGCATCGTTGGAAGGCAACGATTTTTTTTGCACATTTCCCATGCCTTTATTATCGAGCTTATCCGTGTCCTTTTTGTGCGAAGTGAGGTCGTAAATCTCTGATAGGAATACGTAAAAACGTTTGAGTGATTGTCACAGCTAAACAAATTTGAGCATCGAAAAGGAATTGTTTTTCGTTGCATTCCAACGATGCAAACTTCAACACCGTGTGCTGCACACCTAATCTATGCAACCTGAGGGCCGTTCGGGCCTCTTTTGAGTGTCTTGTGTTTTGATGTCCGCTATCGTTACACGCACATTGTTGCACTTTAAAAGGTGTAACTTCGTAAATTTTTAGAATTTCAGGGTCCGGTCGGTCTTAAAATATTCTTGAAAGTTCACATTATAACAATATGCAATAAACAACGATTTTGTGAAGTTTCCAGAAAGGGATACCCCCTTAATCGAACGATAGATAAATTTTATTTTGCATGAGAAGCTACTTGGCAGAACAAATCATTCAGAATGAAGAGTTATTCAGGATGACGAAAAATTCAGGATAAAAAATGATTTACGATAAATTATTGCGAATATTAGCTGGTAAGCTTCGTGTGGTAAATGGGGGGACGTTTTGCGCATTGTTGCTCGTGGTGAAGTTTATCGTGAAATATGTGGCGATCAGACATCTGGTGTCCGGGCAAGAGATGGTGTTGAAGTTTGCATCGTTGGGATGCAACGGAATTTCCTGTTAATTTTTTAAATGTCTTTATTTTCATTATTATCTCTTATATAATTATCTTTTATATAACATTTTATATAAAAAAATTAAACATTGCAAGAGTTACGATTTTTTAAAATTCAAAGCGACTTTTTTACGCATTGACAGGTTGCTGATTTTTCTCCGCCATTTTGAAATTCGATTAAAATATAATACCACGAATGCCACATTCTAGAATGTTTAAACTAATATTCTGATTTTTTATGAGCCATTCGGAACGATACGGTCAACGCGACATTCGTTTGAAACGTGACTGGGGTCATTGCGACCCCCTGCGACCAGCGCGTTATAGCCGGAAAGTGTGACCGCGAAGGGTTAAAACCGCTTTTTCATCGATGAAAAAAAAAAAGGTGTTTAATAACTTTCAATGCTTTATCACATGTATGAGTTTCGACAAAATCGAAGGCGGACACTTGAATGATGTTCGTTATTACTCAAGGCCTAACACCACTGAAATTTTTTTTAAACATTGATTTCTTTTAAATTGGCTCAAGAGATACTTTGAACCATCTCGATGAAGGGGGAAAAAAGTTTGGTACCTGCGAAGCAGAGGTCCGCAGGCCTGTGCGGGTATACGGTGGCCGTGGCTGACCCGTGCGGGAGGCGTCGACCGTTTTTGTCGGAACACAATTCTTCGAAATGGCACACAGCATAATTCCAACAATTTTCATTCTTTTCACTCCAAATTTTGAGCGCATCTCTAAAATAACATTCCGAAATGAAATGCGTCCGGGATTTTCCACGAGTTAATTATAGCATCAGTTATTAACAAATGATGGTGCTTTTTTCTGTCGAAAATTGAGCTTTTACTTTAAATGCTTGCCAATTATCCAAAAATTCATATTTTCAAAATTCCCTACGTTTTTCACTAGCTATACTCATGTAAATTAATAGAATTAAAATTTTTTTTTGCCAAATTCAAATTTGCCTCAGTTACACTGCGTGCCGCAGAACGTCACAAATTCTACATGCCTCGCAAGAATGTCTTCACCGTCACCATATGGTATAATTTTATAATATACATTTTTTTATTCACTCGAAGATATGACGAATAACATTCGTGAATATTATTATCCTCTTACTTGTCCTCCCATAATTAAAAAATGCCAAAAAATTATTTTATTTTCGACGTTTACCAAAAAATTAACAGTGAAGGTATCACACCTTTATTCCAAAATCAGATCATTCAGCCTGAAAGTTCGAGATTTGAGCTACAAATAGTACGTCGATGCTTACCGCCATAAAGTTCATGGTTTCAGCGTTATATTGAGTTGAAACCCAGCGGGGTGAATCACACCCCACGTGCTCTTCTCGTCACCGGTGTGCACTTTACGGCTTATTATTTTCATACTCGATCATGAAAGATAAAACGAAAAAAAAAACGCACCCTCTATGAATAATAACGAGTTGTAATCATATCGGAAATTTTCCAATAAAGACACGGTTCATCGACGTTCGGCAATTGCGCGAAATACTTATCGATAAATCCCGTATATTTGCCCCCGAGTCATCGTGCAATCGATTATCTCTCGGATCGTCTTTCTTTTCTTTTTTCTATGCACATCGAGTCTCCGCGTGCATATACCAATCAGCGTGGAGAGAAAAAGAAGATCATTGACCGTTAGATCGAATCAGAGAGGATGAAAAAGATAAAGAGGGCTAGTGGAAGAGCGCGAGCGAGAGAGAAATGATCGGAGTAGGTCAAAGTGACTTGCCGATTATACGATTCCCTCGTCTCTCTTGCCAGTCTATAATTGCCTCTTGACCCATATAAGACCAACACGATGATACGTATTTCCCTATGTATCGAAATTTTTTGCTTTCTTCCCTTTTTAATTAATCTGTACAACTATCGTGTATGTATGGTTACTGCTTGTTAATACTTTGGCAGACACGAGGCCGGAACGACGTTGCTCGCGGATTTCGTGTCTACACGATGCAAAAGAACCCCCATGACAGAGGGCTGAAATTTTTGAATCGGTAGAATGCGACGAAAGTTCTTTTCCATTTTATTTTATTTTTTATCATTATCCAAAATACTTGCTTGGCTCCATTTATATTTCGTGGATCTATAATAAGAATCGTAGAAAGTTTTCATCGTTTGTGTGCAGCGAAAGATTTTTTTTCTCGGCTTTCCAGAATCTTATTGCATATGTCTAGACTACGAAGAACACTGAAAGGTATTTCTTCATTTTGTCAAGGATCCGCAGCCTGCAAGAAAAAATAAAACTGTCAGACGATATAAAAATCGAAGAAGGCAAGGAATAGCAAAAAAAAAAAAGATTAAGGGGTTATATACAGTCAGGAGGCCCAAAAAGATCGATTTTTCAAGAATTTTTCTTGAGAAGACGTTTAAATTTATTAACGTCAAAATTTGTACACATACTATGGTAACTTTTAACTGTATTTAAAAAAACATTATTTGTAAAAATAATTATGTTGAAAGCTGCTATAGGTAATTTCCGGGAGCACCTCTAAAAAAAGGCGTCTTGAGGTGCGCACGATATCTCTGGACTGGATAATCTAAAACGAAAAAACCGAAAATATTTCGTTAATATAATGCATTATCTTGTAATTGATCGAAGGAATAAGCTAAATAATAACTTTTGACAAAATAACGGTGTCTCAAAAAAAAAATAGATTTTTGACTAAAATTTAGGCCTCAAATTGTTTATAAAATGGACAATATTTATCGGTGAGAAAAAACCTTCGACTAATTACTAAAAAATATACTTGAAAAGATTGTGTTAAAATTGGAGACTTATCGGTTCAGCCGTTTCCGAGAAACCTTGCTCACCGACTTTAAAGACACAGTTTCGAGAAAAACGCGTTTAAAGTTTCAAAAGCATTTTACATATAGTCGGACATCATTACAAATGTGCGTGTAACTTCGAGAATATTGCCGGACTGACAAGAAATTTTCTGTGTGTGCACTTAAATACATGTACATTACCAGAAAAAAAATCGATTTTTCGAAAATTGTAACTGTATATAACCCCTTAATGAATTTTCGTCTCACTCCAACGAGGCGAACCTTAGCAAGGAAAATATTTGCTAATGAGTCAAGCGTTTGTGACGAATTGGATGCTCAGCCAAAATCGACTCTTGTCATGCTCATTACTTCATTCTCTGACTACTTGCGAGTAATTGCCAATTGAGAATAAATTGATAACGAAAAGTGGAGTGACCTACTGAGTGTGGTATTGAAAGAGATTCCATCTAGTATTTCTCTATAAATATGCGCATACATATACGATACGTCTGCTCGCTTGCCGATTTCTATTTTACCATCGTCGCACGCCACTGATTATCAAATTCCATTTTACCCGTCCATCCCACGCGAATTCCGTCTCGCATTCAAACTCATATCCTCGGTAAAATGCATTTCGAAATTTCTCCCCAAAGTTCGAGCACTCAAGAGTGTCCGCGAATAATCAAATTTATTTACATCCACGTAAAATTCGATCACTTTCATGACAACGGAAAAAAAACAACGTTCAACCCCTTCAGCAAAAAAGACATCAACTTTTAATCTCCGCGCTGATTAAAAAAAAATCATTCTTTAATTACGATATTGCAAAAGGGCAATTCGAAATACCTTGCCTGAAGTGGTTCGCCTACAAAGTCCCGTGTATACAGCCAAAAGCATATTACCCACGAAGGTCTTAATTCAAGCGGCTTAATACAGCTAATCCTCGGCGAAGGAATGGAATATGTACTCCATTCGTTGCCATTTGCATGCCACCTACCGATACGTTAATCAGACTGCTCATTCGCCGGCGGGAGCAATCGTTTATCCAATATTTCAAGCGTTACATCTCATAAGCGTGTGGATTCATCGTAACGACTGACCAAGTAGATTCAGCCGCATAAATTCGTGTAGAAAAGATTGCCCTCGTTATACTCGCAGTACGTGAATATATAATGAATTCCTTCGTATATGCAATATTCTATAATAATTAGAATAATAATAATAATAATAATAGTAGTAGTAAATTAATACGCATAAAAATAATAGTAGATTCATACGAGTAATAATAATAATAATAGTAGATTAATACGAATAATAATAATATAATAGTATATTAATACGAATAATAATAATGGTAGATAAATACGAATAATAACAATAATAGATTAACCCTTCGACTGCACACTTCCGCCACGAACCTCTGACTTCGTCTGGGGTCGATCCGACCCCAAACGTTTTTCAGATCGTTGTATTTCGATGAATATGCATTTTCTTTTGTAGAGACGTTTTTTGTAGCCAATAATCCGTATATTATGGCCTAAAAATTATTTTTTAAGAAAAACATAAATTAAGTGCCCAAACATTCATTTTTTTTTTCAAAATATAAACAAAGCCTTTCGAGGTTTTGAAAGAGAAAGGCTTGTAGATACGAAAAAAGACAGGGTCGACCGTCTTTCCAAATAGTATATTTTTTCGGAGGTTTGAATTTGAGCGTTTTCGGGATGATGAAAAAATGCAAAACAATCGACTCGTTCGGCAGATTAATCGTTGAAAACGTATACTTTCCGCATTTTTTCTACTTCAATGGCTTATCATTATTCACATTTAGTAATAATAGTCGGAATAATATTTTAAATATTGTATCGATGATGTTTTTGGCGACAAAAATGATAGTAATAATAAGTATACCAGTAATAGTAACGAATAATGAAGACTAATCGCAATAAAAATAACGCAACTGTAAGATAAGTTTTTAGTAATCTTACTAGGGAGCGTACATAAATTACGTAACGCAATTGGGGAGGGGGGTGGTTCGTGCTGGCGTTATGGTCTACGTACGTGGGGGGAGGGGGGTCGAGATTTGCGTTACGTCACGATTTAAGAACTGCCAGAAATAGCAATATTTCTGTATGTTCAATTTTTTAAATTCAAAACTCATCGTTCAGGTACTCTACTTACAAAACTCATCGTTAATGGAAGTAACAATATTCTGGAAAAAAACATAACTTTATATCAAGAAAAACGGAACGAAAACTTTGATCGCGATGTTCTCAAAACTACTTTTTTCGACCTTGTCTCAGTGAATACTCAAAAACTTATCAAATGATTGTCAATTTTTTTAAATGTTTATGTAGTCGCAGTGACTAAGGTTTTACGTAGCCGATTTTTTAAATTATGATAATTACTTTTTTAAAGATTGCTCGAGTACAAAAAAGGGCCTTGAAGATAGAAAATATGTCCAAACTGTCGGCATTTTGTAAAAAAAACCAAAATAAAAAACGGCCACGCATAATGATAGTTACATTTGTATAGATATCGATAAATTGTTGACTTTTTATTTACAGATAACCTTTCATATAGATATCGATGGGACAATGAAGAACATTTTTTTTCGTCGCCAAATCAGCGTTAATTTTTTTTTAAATTCATTACAATTGGTATAAAACTCGATGAATATATACTTCATCAAATGAGAATTAACCCGATCCTTTCATAATTAGTCATTTCTTTGTGAAAAAAAACGCAATCATTGACGTCAAAGCACCTGTGACGTAACGGAATAGGGGGGGGGAGGTTCAGGCCAGGCATTACGATTCTGTTAGTGGGAGGGGGATCAAAAATTGGGAAATTTTGCGTTACGTAATTTATGGACGCTACGGCACTGAGAGATGGGAAATCTTACTACGATGCTGAGAGATGGGAAATCTTATTATGGTTCATTACTAATATTACAATGTTGGTAACAATTTATTACTATGGTGTTGAATTTTCCATCGTTGGAATGCAACGAAAATTCTTCATTTTTATTACAAATTTTTATTACAAAATTAAAAAAAAACATATATATCTATGTTTTTTTTTTGTTATACATTGAAAGAGTGGATCTTTTATGATGAAAAAAAAACTGTTTAATTTTCGTACCCCAGATCGGCAAAAAATCCTGATAAATGGAAGAAGAATTAACTTCAGTTGCATTCCAAGGATGCAAACTTCAACATCGTTCATTATCATCGCCATAACAACAATACTAATAATAATTAGTGTAATAGTAATGATAGTCATAAAATAAGAGTAACACGAGTAGTAATAACAAGCGTGATGATAATAAGATTCAGCAATAATAAGAATGGCACTAAAAGTAACCGCAGTGGCAATAGCAACAAAAATAACAAGTAACAGCGAGAAATGCAAGGACAAACTGTCTTCTTCGAAGAGTAAAGAATTTTAATTCAAGTCGGCCTATTTTGCAATTGGCAATCAGCCGAATAGAGCCAAGAGTTATAGCCTAGAACAGTGGACGCGATAACGAAAGATTGAACGAGTCTATAATGCTCGAGATCTGGCGTCCTCGTTTAGCAGCCAACTTTGTTTTTTTTGCCTTCTGCTTCTCATTTTGTATTTTATACAAACGCAATTTTGAGGTCGACGTCGAGTGCACGTTGTCGTAAGTACGAAACATCTTAGTTTCCTTTTCTCGGTGTTTCGATCTCCACTTCGGTTTTGTCTGTCAATTTATTTATTTTCAGCGGCGATTATTCGTTCGCCTTCGTACAGCTACGAGCGGACCGCAGAGATTTTTTTTCATCACATTCTAATCGCACATTTTTGCCAGTATCAAGTGGGAAAAAAAAACAAGTGACAATTTAAACTTCGATTCGCCCGTCTCTTTTTACGGTCGGTTCGAGGACGTGGCTTGCATAAAATAAGATTGAAGAACCTCGTTGCGCAACGAATCCGAGTTTGAGTTTCGAGACTTTGATCTTGCGTGCGATCTCGCTCGAAAAAAAAAAATAATGACAGAACGCTATCCATAAAATTGTGGGTTTCTTTTTCTGTTTTTTGTCGTTGGTTTCTCACGTTTTTTTAATCGCGAATCGTAATTAATCACAATCGAAATCGATCTTTGTTACAGAGAGCAGTCGGTGAAGTGACGGTCGACAGCGCGGGCCAAAATGCAGTCTTCGTACGAATTTCCGGTGAGGAGATATTTTATTTAACTTATTTCAGTTTTTTATTTTATTTTAGGGAATCATCACGGTGTAACGGGTCGAAAAATAGCTGGTTTTCGCGATTTTGGTTATTCTTCAGATGAGTGACCTTTCGACGAATAATCGTTAAGAGCAAAAAATAATTATAGTTGTTTGGCTTTGGGATTCAAACGAAGCCAAAAGAAATGCCTTATTTTCTCACGGGTTTCCGCGAACTTCGAAACCCCATACATTTTTATGGGGTGGGGGTGAATTTCAGCTTCCTCCGACTGAATATCATCAGTTATAACCATATAAATGAGAAAGTAGGAAAAATAAATGTAAGCTCATTTTCGAAAAAGTCACTTATTAAAAAGTGCCGCGTTTTTTTTCTATGGTTGAAATACACTTATCGGTCTGATTTTTTTCTGTCAAATCAAAGCACTCGTGAAGAAGGGAATATCGATTTTTCAACGTTCGTTTTGATTTTGTTTACATTTTTTTAACGTTTGAAAATGTTTTCGAAAAAAAGGAGTTCTCACGGTGTACACGGTTGTGGCCGTAAATATTATCTGAAACAAAATTTGTAAACCGATTATTAGTCAATATGAAAGCCACGATCTCGCCATGGAGGCTTTAAAAAAATCGAAATTGACGAAATGGCGGCGGTTTGAAGAAAAAGTATCGAATTTAGCCTTTTCTTCGATAGTTTTTCGTTAATAAAAATATGAAAATTTAAAAAAGCTTTCATAGCAAGATAAAAAATGGCGTGAAGAATGTTGTGTCAAAATTTGAGACGGATAGCTTGAATACTCTCCTTCGAGAGTGTACACCATTTTGAAAAACGACATTTGGAAAAAAAAAACGCATTCAAAGCTTCGAGTGTGAAATTTTCATGTAAATTGTTTACCTACGTGCAACCGACGATGCCAGGCCCGTGTTTATAACCGTCTATACTATCGGATAATGCACGAAAAATCGATTTTTTTGAAAATTTAACACCACGATGATTCCTTAAGGATGTTGTGTCCAAAATTGAAAATGGTAATAACATTTTTTAAATCTGATAGGTCATTATGTAAAACATTTGAAAGATCGTGTACAAATTTCACGACGATTAGGAAGCTGGCTACTGAGAAATTAGAATTCACAAATTACACGGAGCCTTATGGAAACTGAAGTAACTTTGCAATTCTATTAAGGGGTAAGGCCACTGTAACGGCCCAAAAAAAAAGGTTTTTTCACTAATTTTTTGCTCCCGAAATTGAAGGTATTTGAAAAAAAAACTTTTAATGGTATTATCGGGCATACATTAAACTTTATTATAAAATTTTTTTACAGTAAAAAAAAAACAAAATGGCGGTTCCACAGCTATCTTCCCGGGACATGTTTTGCTTCCAGGGCTCCGCGGCACGCAGCACCACTGGTGCACTTTTGAATCTAGAACAAAAAAAAAACCATTAATCTAGAGGGCTATAGCTAGAGAATGTCGATCGGATTTTAAAAAGTATCAATTTTTGTGGATTTGGCGTGCGTTTGAAAAAAAAAATTGATTTTTGACGAAAAAAACGGCAAGTTTTTTGTTAATAAAGAATCAATAAATAAAGTTCTTGAAAATTCCGATCGACATTCTCAAGATAATGTAAATGTTCACATCTGGTTAAAATTTCAAGTAAAAAAAATGAAAATTGTTCGAGTTATGCTGCGTGCCATTTTGAAAAACCATGTTTCGAGAAAAACGCGTTTAAAGTTTTGCGAATAGTTTTTTATAGCCAATAAAAAAAAATCGATTTTTCAAAAAATTTACAGTGGCCTTACCCGTTAAGAAAATAGCAAACTTTGCTATCAGTAGTAGTAATTTCTCAGTAGCCAGCTTCCTAATCGTCGTGAAATGTTTACACAACCTTTCAAATGTTTTACATAATGACCTATCAAATTTTTTAAATTTTATTACCATTTTCAATTTTGGACACAACATCCTTAATCTCGCGTTGATCTTATCTTACGTTTTTGTAACAGTCGAAAAATCCACGAAGTATTCCTCCCCATGACCCAAATGTTTTACATAGCAATAATAACTTCAAAAACCCCAAGCACAAGCATATAAGTAATATTCGTCATAATTATCAATAACAATAACTAATTACATCAAGTAGAAAATGTCGTGGTCTAGATGATTTCATTTTTCAAAAGTACATAGCTACTGATAAAAATGAAATTCAGTTTCATATCAACGTATCGAGAAACCGTTCAAGATTTCCTCGTATAATAATAATAATCCACGATTCACGGAGACATTCCCGAAAAGTGTTTCGAAGTTTATAAAAAGTTCATTGTCGAAAACAAGTATGCGAGCACAGGTGAAGAACACGTGGCCGTCAAATACGAGGAGACAGAACGAAGAGTGTGGTCTCGAGTGGCACGTGGTCGAAATAGCATCCGAGAGTTGAATTTACACGCGACTGAGGATATTTTAGTACACAGTCCACCGAGGACGGCGAGAAAGCGAGAGAGAGAGAGGAAGGAGAGAGACAGAGAGAGAGAGAGAGAGAGAGAGAGAGAGAGAGAGAGAGAGAGAGAGAGAGAGAGAGAGAATGCTGAAGGATTTTGACACGAGACTCGACAGGAACGCGGAGCTGCTCGATACACAAAGCTCGATTGTACGCTTAACACAATACGGCTGTTGCGAGTCGTTGTCACATGATTATTTCGCGATATCACGTTGACATGCCTCCAATGGAATTCTCGCTATATATATATTCATGTCCAAATACAATGAGATCTACCACTCAAAACCGCAAAAAAGAATATTTTGGTTACAAGAATAAAGCACACAAACATTTAAAAAATGTTAAAACTCCATATTTATTTAGGGGTTAGGCTACTGTGACGACTCGGAAATCCGGGTTGTTAAAAAAAATGAATTTTGAAACAATAAGTAAGAGGATTGAAAAATCGTTTGAACATGTGGTTTATATGTACACTACTGGTCAAAACTTTTCGGACACTTCAAATAATTGCAAAACTTTCGATCACTGGATAATTGCCAAATAACGTTAGCATAATATTATTCATTTATTTTATTATTCTACGGAGATATTGTATAGCTCTATATAATGAGAAATATTACTCTAATGTAATTTTGGATTATCCAAAGTGATAGAAAATTTGCTATTATCTGAAGTGTCCGAAAAGTGTTGACCGGTGGTGTACATTAACAAAGTTGTGTACCGAATTTCATTAAAAAATAGTAACTATAGAAGTTGCGAATAATCTCGCAAAGGACCTTCGAACGTGAGGGGCTCAACTGCGTGTTTGATATTGGCCAACCGGTTCATCTGAAATGAATTCAAAATAGATAATATTGGCTGAGGCTTGACTGGGCCTTTTGTGTTATTTGGAATCAAGCTTAAAAAAAAGTTTGCATTCCTTTTTCGATTTTTCGTGGAAAAATGACGTCATTATTGTTAATAACTAATGAAAAAAATGGTAGGAAGAAAAACTTTGATCAAGACTAAACTACGATTGCACTCAATAAGTGTAGCAAGTTTCCGGTCATTCTGTTCTGTAGGAAAAATTCGGTAGAAAAAAATATTTGACGTAATTGCAACAAATAATATTAAAGGAATTGATAGATAAGTAGCGAAACGACTAAATCGCCAGTGAATGAACGAAACGACCAGTGAATGGACGCTCAGCCACGAGTAAATGGACGTGTAATTTAGACGAACCTTGTCAAGCAAAACGATTTATTTTTATTAAATGCTAGATTCGGAGATCACTGTGTTGCACGATAATTATAATATTTTTATACATATGAGTATTATATTCGTTATTACGATTTCGCAGAAAAGATGCAGAGCTTTTTTGCATCTCAATTGTGAAAAAAAACTACCAAAGTTTGTTTCGACAGAGAAATGGAAAATTAAATTATGCCAAAAATAAATAAAAAACCAATGAATTGATCGTATGACAACATTCAATGAAATGTACATTGTTATATCTTAACAATAATTAATTTAGCAATTTTTAGCAGATAAGCTACGTTTTTTACTCTGCTTTGAGAATTATCAGAAGACAGCTCATATGTCCATTCACTGGAAAGAGGTTAGAATATAGCACCAGTGAATAAACATGTCTAATTCTGACCTATTATTACTAACTAATTTAAAAATATTGCAAAAAATTGATTCTTTCTCAAGTAATGAAACTAATACCCTAAAAACTTATAGAAGCTATTATTTTCGCGTTTTGAACACCTACTGTGCACAGCCGTATCGTAACTAAGTTGCGCGATGTGCAAGTACCACAAACTAGAAAAAATTCCGTTTTACAAAATTCGATATTAAACCGAGAAGTCGGTTTTAACAATAGTTGTGATTTTTTTTTTACTAAATTATAGTGATTCGGGTTTATATCGACAATTCATATTCTTTACTGATTTTGAATATAAATAAGCTTTTGCTCATACGCTGGTCCCCATCCATTCCGTATAGTATGTTCACCCTACACCATAAGTTGGACCTTCGTCTTCAATTTGAGTTGCCTCAAACGATGAACGATTTTCGGAAATTTCTCGAAATTTCTTTTTTGTTTATCCCTCAATTCGATCTCGCAATTTCTAAACAAAATATCTTTTTTGTTTATCCCTTAATGAACGAAAAAAAACCTTTAAATATTATAAACGCAGTATATTTTCACGTGTCATATTTTCCACATTTCCGATACGTTGTTTTCATTTAATTCATTTTATAGAAGAAATTCCTCTTGCGTTCTTTAGGTTATGAATGTTTAAAATATCTTCTTGTTTCCATGATAATAGAAGAGGCGACATTACCGGCGTCCGGAACTTCGCCTCCGCTCTCGGCAAGCCCACCTTCGCCCCCGGCGGACACCGAATTACCGCCCGATCCACGGCCGCGACTACTTTCCCAGCCCGATCGTCTTCTCATCGAGGCCCTCAATGGCGGGCGCTGCAGAACGAGGCACACCGGGCGTTTTCTCACGATGCACAAGAGAAGACGCAAACGACTCATCACGCGATCGCTCGATCAGGAACACGCCCTCCTCGACGATATTTTCCATGGACAAGTGCAGGTAGTCCTTTTTTTCGTTTCAACACCCTAAATTAACTGTTTGCAAATCATAATACTAGCAATCCAAATCGATTTTTTTTTCGTCGTTCGAAATAACAGTTTATTTGATTTTTTATGAAAACAATTAATTTTTTATATTCTTATTTAGATTTTCGAGACTTTTTTTTATTGATTTCAACATTGTTTGTCATTTTTGCTTTTCGATATTCATTATTTTTTACGGAGCGTCTTCCTGTCCGGTTGTCGGACGAATATGCGTATGTAATTCGTCCGAATAGCGGCTCAGTTCACGCCGCATTTCCAGTAGGCGTACATATGATTGTGATTCGTGTAAGGTAGTATCCGGACGAATAACATATATGTATATAATTGTCCGGATGAAATGTGGCAAATTGTTAAGCTATCCGGAAGAATAATTGACACGTAGTCATCCGAAGAAAATCTTTATTATTTTGTTTGGGTTTGGGTTGGTTGGTTGTGTTTGGGTTTGGGTCGGTTAGTCGTGTTTGGGTTTGTTTAGTTTGGGTTGGTTGGTTTTGTTTGGGTTTTGGTTTTTGTGGGTTTGTGTTGTTTGGGTTTTGGTGTTTGTGTTGTTTGGGTTTGTTTGCGTTTGGGTTGGTTTGGTTGGGTCTGTGCTGTGCGGTTTGGGTTTGGGTTGGTTGTGTTTGGGTTTGGGTCGGTTGTGTTTGGGTTTGGGTCGGTTAGTCGCGTTTGGGTTCGTTTAGTTTGGGTTGGTTGGTTTTGTTTGGGTTTTGTGTTGTTTGGGTTTGTTTGCGTTTGGGTTGGTTTGGTTGGGTTTGTGTTGTTTGGGTGTCCTTGTTTGGCTTGGGTTTTTTTGGGTTTGGGTTGGTTGTGCTTGGGTTTGGGCCGGTTAGTCGTGTTTGGGTTTGTTTAGTTTGGGTTGGTTGGTTTTGTTTGGGTTTTGGTTTTTGTGGGTTTGTGTTGTTTGGGTTTGTTTGC
Organism: Ophion costatus; assembly: GCA_951751655.1. Taxonomy (NCBI): domain Eukaryota; kingdom Metazoa; phylum Arthropoda; class Insecta; order Hymenoptera; family Ichneumonidae; genus Ophion; species Ophion costatus. The sequence goes on from OX632363.1 coordinate 28,428,272, forward strand.
GCTTGGGTTGGTTTGGTTGTTTGGGTTAGTTGGTTTTGGGTTTTTTTGGGTTCGCCATTTTGGGTTTGTATGTTTGGGTTTGGGTTGATTTTTTTTGGGTTTGGGTTGGTTAGTTGTGTTTGGGTTTTGGTTTTTGTCGGTTTGTGTCGTTAGGGTTTGTTTGCGTTTGGGTTTGTGTTGTTTGGGTTTTGTTGGGTTTGGGTTTTTTTGGGTTTGGGTTTTTCGGGTTTGGTTGGATTTGTCATTTGTAATTTTGGGTTTGTATGTTTGGGTTTGGGTTGATTTGTTCGGGTTTGTGTGTTTGGGATTGTTTGTTTGGGGCGTTGTACAGCGTGAACCGCGTGAAATTAGCCGCTGCCCGGACGAATAACATACGCTTATTCATCGGACAACCGGACGTCTAAGTCTCAGAGTATTTTTTAACCCGAACTTTTCACCCTAAATTTTACTCTAATTTTTTCTTCACCTCCATAGCTAATTGGCGATCTTTCGTGTGTTTTTCAAACAGTGCGTACTGCAAAAAGCTGGCAACTGGCGATTCAACGCCTTCACCTTGGAAACTGTGACCGGAGGTAACTATTTTTTACGATATGGCGCGATCTCCTGCGAGAAACTTTACTTTTTCCAACTGCAAAATCGCGTGGTTTTTCCCTCGTTTCAGGTCGCTCGCTGCCTGTGCTGTGCGTTCATCTGTTTCACTTTTACGGACTCTTTCAACGATTCGATCTTGACGTCGTCCGGGTCTGGAAGCTTTTCGGTACGACCTGACGAAATTTCTATAGCTCGGAGCAGATCTTAGCCTTGCAAAACAACCTGCTGCGTCGCTTCGATCGGCCTACTGTTGATTTTTTCTTTCTACGCGTGGACACACTTTTTTCATTTAAGGGATCGCCACAGTGCAACGGGCCGATTTTTTTTCGACGGTTGGAATACGCTAATTAGTCTGACTTTTTACGGCAAATCAAAGCACGCATGAAGAACAGAAAATAAAATTTGTAACGATTTTTTAACGTAAAAAGAACATTTTTAACGCTTGAAAATATTTTGGAAAAAATGAGTCCTCACGGTGTACACGGTTGTGGGCGTGAATATTATCCGAAACAAAATTTGTAAGAGATTATTAATCAGTGTGCAAGCCGTTATCTTGCTGTGGAGGTTTTTTGAAATCAAAATTGACAAAATGGTGGCGGTTTGAAAGAAAGTATCGATTTTAGAATATTATTCGACAGTTTTTCGTTAAATAAAAAATGAAGATTTTGAAAAAAGCTTCCATAGTAAGATAAAGAATGGCGTGAAGAATGTTGTATCAAAATTTGGGACGGATAGCTTGAAAACTCTTCCTTCGAAAGTGTACACCGTTTTGAAAAACGACAATTCGAGAAAAAACGCGTTTAAAGTTTCGAGTGCGCACGCCGCTGCTCGAATCACTTTATCTAAGAAAGGCGACCGTAGCGACCGAAATGATTCGAATTTCGCGCCCAAAGATTGAACAGCATATTTATAACTGTGTATATTATTGGAAAATGCAAAAAAAACGATTTTTTTATTATTTTAGTCCGTGATGATTCCTTAACAAGACAAAAACACCGGATGAGGGTTGTCCCCTTTTATTTGGTTTCGGGGGCAAGACGAATGGAATGATCGTTGTATAAATATACTTCGAATTATCTAAGGGTGAAAAAAAAAGTGCTCACAGTGTGTTGAGGTTCCCCGAAACCAAATGTCTTCGAAGTAATTTTTTTCTATGGGAAAAAATAAAGCAATTTGAGGGGTTTTTTGAACTAAGAAATAATTATTCTACATTTATCAAACTGTGGATATACTTTAACAGTATATTCAAGTATGCAAAACATTTCATTTTTTATTCATTTATCGTCAAAATGGCGGTGCTGTGACAGAGCGTTACATAAAAAAAAATTAATTGTTGTTAACACATGTATGGTTTTACTTGACAGTAATTAAAATCAAGAAAACGCAGATTCAAGAGAATGACACGTATTTACAAAAATAAATCACAATTTCTGTGAAATTTGGATGAAAAAAGTAGTTTATTTTTCTAATTTTTCACAAATAATTCTCGTCAAGGTGAAGATAAGAATATTATCAATATTTCTACCAAGTTTCAACTCGATCGGCTTAATAGTTTGGGAGTAATCGTGCACGCAAATTTCGAAAATGCAGTTTTGAGAAAAATGACACACAGCCTTGACGAGCTGTAACGTTCGAAGTTTTTTCAATTTCGTTTCGATACTTTGAGAATATATTCTAGATATATATCGTTATCTACAGTTATATCGCACAAAGAAAGAAAAACGAAATCGATTTTTTTATCATCGTAAATGTATATCCCACCTTAAGGGGGGAGATACCTTTAGGCGAGGAAAAAATTGCTGATTTTCATGATTTTTTTTCAAAGGAAAGATTTCTCCACTATTTTTTTAAACTAATAGTATGTTTCTTTACTAGTTTTGACCCTTACATGGTGTTTTTTTTTAATTAACCTTTAAAAATGGCCACGTGACACAGTTTTCTGAACTTTCTTCTAAAAATTTTCTAAATTTTCCTTTCGTTAATACTCATACGCAGAATATGAACCGAGAAAACGTGAGAAATGTTGAAAATCGATAAAAAGGCACGCTTTGAAACACAATGATGAAACGTTTCGAAAAAAAAATGGCTACATTTTGCAATAAAAACGTACTTTTTCCTTTTATTTCCAAAAACATTGAGGATCATGTTTCAGACACGGTTAGAAAGATTTATCCCAAATTTCATCAGAAACGATCGATTAGTTTTTTAGCTAAACGCCGCGGCAGTTTTGAAAATGCACTTAACAAAATCTCCGCTATTCTTAAAGATTAAAAAAAATACCATGTAAGAGCAAAAAATGCCAATAAAACATACCCCGAGTCTCAAAAGTGGTAAAAAAATCTTGCCTTTAAAAGAAAATCAGCAATTTTTTCGTCACCCAAAGGTATCTCCCCCCTTAAAGCGTGAAAAATGAGCGCAGCTCGGATTACGCTGTACACAGCCCATTCACGAGGACGGAACTCGGTACATTATCCGTTCGTATAAACAAACATGCAACGAATCATTGCCACGTTACGTGATAGGACACACGCCTGTCAAAATTGGCGAAAGCAGAATTGCTTAATTTTTTTAATAACCTGACACCCGCCGAGATCCGAAATATTACATAAATCAAGGGAAACTTTATGAATGAAAGTGCTATCAAGGGAATCTAGGGTCAAACGAGACTTTGGGGAAAGCTAAATGAAGGCCTGACATATCCACGGGAAAATGTGTCGAGTAAGAATTTTTTACCCTCACAATAAAATTACGTTTTTTTGTTACATAGGTTGCAATTTAATCGAAAAGTTCCTCGAAGTTTTGCAATTATTTTTTTTTTACCGGTGGTTGGAAAAAAAATCCCCAAATCTCTTTTTATGACAATATGGCTGCGACGTACCCGTGACGTTAGAGCTTCAGACATAATTTCCTGCCTCGCTGCCGTGCTTTCTCACGTACCTACGGCCCATTGAGATATTCATACTCGTATCACCGTGTCAATATATTGCTTATAAAAATGTTTTTACTTCTTCGCAGCACTAATCGAGGAGGGCTATCATAGTACAAATCCTTACCACAACAGTATACACGCCACCGACGTGACGCAAGCGATGCACTGCTTTCTGCAGGAAGAAAAAGTGAGTCTGCCGCACATCGAGCACTGTGCCTACAAGATCGTGAAGCAAAATACTCTTAGCTTGGCGGCCCTCTCACGTCGACGAGGGCAAAGAAAACTTTACGTAATTCTCAATTTTGTTCATCGGAACAGAGTATAACATAATTTTCATTTCCATTTTTTTTAAGATCAATAAAAAGATGAGCTCGGCTTTTTTAACGAACTCTCCCGTGAAATTTCCTTTGTAAAGCCGTGAAAAAAATTCATCGCGATATTTTCGGATGTAATAGAGCCGTGATACTTCTTTTTTCTTTCTCCTCCGATGCTTTATTAGGCTATAACTTTTACAGTTTTTTTTGCGGCTTATGTAGGTAGCCTATAAAAAGAAATTGTAACGATAGTCGAACGATGCCACGCCGGATTTTATTCACATAATCCTCAGGGGTGTGCGCAGCGGTAATATAATTTGACTTTAATACGGAAATGTCTCTCTCGCTTTTTTTTACCTTTTCTGCCTTTTACAACGAGATTCGTACTGAAAATTTTATTTCAACTGGCCAGACGTTCATTGTATAATTTCATGAACTCAGTTAACATCATTGGAATGCAACGAAAACGATGATCTTCTATTTGTTTCAATTTCTTTTGACTAAGGGTAGCTACGAAAGTCCTTCATCAATTTTTCTAATTTGCTTTTTTATAGTTCTATTATCTAGACGGGCAAAAAAGATTTTTTCGATCTAATGAAGAGGAGGAAGTAGAAAAATAAAAAAGAATTTTCGTCGCGTTCCAACGATGCAAACTTCAAGAGCTTTTAGGTCCCTCGCGAAGTGGAAATAGTGAGGCGAGCGCGGAATAAAATTGTTAAAGAGACCGGATGCTAAGTTAGGCTCAAACATCGGGCATAAAAAAAAGACAATTTCCCGTGTTTCCGGTCCGAAGGCAAAAGATGCGGAAAATATAACGTGCTCTTTCTCTCTGCAGATAAAACGACATCTGAGCAGCGTGGAGATAATGGCGTCGTTGATAGCGGCTGTGACCCACGATCTCGACCATCCGGGTGTAAATCAACCTTTTCTCGTTGCGACGAGCAACCATCTCGCCACCCTTTACGAGGCAAGTCCCGCACGATCGTTCCACTCTCCCCACAATTGACACAACGTAAACAAAAGCGCACGGGCAACAGATCCCGTGTGAATGGCCTTTGAAGAACATTCACTACGTTCTCTTCCTAACTTACGCCTCGCAGAATACTTCGGTCCTCGAGAATCATCACTGGCGATCGGCCATTGGCTGCCTCCTCGAGAGCGGCGTTTCCGAACAATTGGCACCGCAGATACGCCCCGAACTTCAGCGCCACATAAGCTCCCTCATTCTTGCTACGGATATCACGAGACAGCAAGAATTTCTCACGCGTTTCAAGGTATCGAAAAGGCCTGAATCTACCTAGAGGCCCGAAAAAAAATGACCAACGACCGATTTCTTTTTTCTGAGAAACGGTTGGTGGAAAAGAAACGCATTAAAAAAAAAAAAATTTAACACATTTTGGCACGTTTAATGAGCGCCTTTAAAGAATATGACAAACAATATTTTAGGCACTTTTTTTAAGTACTTTTGATGAATGCCTTTGAAGAGAAATCACAAACAATAGAGAAAATCAACAAAAACATGGCCGCCGGCAAATTACATTTTTTTCGCGATGTTTGGCGGTGGACACTCCAGATTAATCCCTTCGTTGGCATTGACGCAATCAGGGAGACTAGAGAGAAGGAGTGGACACAGCATAGGCCAATACGTAGTTCCAGCGTCTTAAAAAAACCGACTTGCTATAGTTCCAGATCGTGCCACTAACAGGGAGATCGTAGGATTTTTTTCGTGCCATAGGATCGTGCCACTAACGGGGGAATCATAGGATTTTTTTCCCGTTACTTAGTTTTTGTTTTATAGGCAAAATGATGACTAATTTTTGGCCCAAAAATCACTATTTATGTTCAAGCGTTCGCCATTTTGTCATTAATCGATACTTCCAAAATCGGCTATGACAAGTACTAGATAATGGTGTATAGAATAACCACAAAAAACCTCAAGGCAATCGGTTCATTGGTTTTCGAGAAATTTTGGGTACCGATTTTCCAAGGATCATACAATATCCTTGTATATTTTTTATATTTTTGAATAAAGAAAATTCAACATATTTTCGAATGTATATACTTTTAGATAATCAAAACCCCACCCGAAATTTCAAATAGTTTTCCTCGAAAAAATGCACAAAAATGACCTTTTTCCAGCTCCTAGGTCTGACCTTAAGGATGTTGAGTCCCAAATCGCAAATGATGGTAAAGTTCTGAAAATTTGGTATGTTTTTATATGAAGTATTTCAGAGGTCGCGTAAAAATTTCACGACAATTAGGGAGCTCGTTATTGAACAATTAACATTCACAAATTAAATGCTGTCTTATGGAAACTGATGGAACTTTGCAATAAGTTTTTTTTTTACCTCTCAATTTTGTAATATCTACAATATACTGAAAGCAAGGGAAACAAAACGAAGTTTATTGATAAATTTTTTTTTATTTCTTTTAAAAATTGTTCTTAACAAAATGTTAATTTTTTAATAACGAGCTTCCTAATCGTCGTGAAATTTTAACACGACCTCTTGAATACTTCATACAAAAACATACCAAATTTTCCGAATTTTCTCATCATTTTTTATTTCAACCCTTAAGGAGGTTGAAGCAATGATGATAGAATTCTGAAAATTTTGTATCTTTTTACATGAAGTATTCAGGAGGTCGTGTAAAAATTTCATGACGATTAAGGGAGCTTTCCAGTGTGACAGCCCGAAAAATCGCTGTTTTTCGCGATTTTTTTTTTAAAGAAAAAATAATCTAATCGGTCTGGTTTTTTTTTTGTATATTAATTGGGTATTGAAGAATACAAAACAATTTTTTAAAGATCGATTTATTTATTAATTAATATCTATAAAAATGATGAAACAATTGTTGCAGAAAATGCACTTGGATGTGGTGTCCACGTTGGGGGTCACAATTTTGATCTGAAACAAAAAACACAAAAAGATTATTGATCGGTATATAATTGGCTTTCGTGCTATGGAGACTTTTTTTTTTTTTTTTTGCAAAAATGGCGCCGGTTTGAACAAAAAGTATCGATTTTAGCATTTTTTTTGGCAGTTTTTTTTACAAAAAAATAGGAAGATGTCAAAAAAAAAAAAAAGCTTCCATAGCACGATAAACAATGACGTTAAGAATATTGTGTAAAAAATTCAACTCGATAGCTTTAAAACTCTGCCCTCCAAGTTGGACACCGTTTTGAAAAATGCTGTTTCGAGAAAAACGCGTTCAAAGTTTCGCTGTAGCTGTGGCGCTCCGTTGCCTTCTTCCAAGAAATGCTGTACAGTAACCGAAATAATCTGAATTTCGGCATGAAAATTTCAGGGAATATTCGGAAGAGTGTATACTATTCGATAAAGCAAAAAAAAAAAAATCGATTTTTTGAAAATTTCACACTGGAAAGCTCCCTTAAGAAGCTATTTATTGAACAATTAACATTAACACGTTTCACAGGGACTCAACATCCTGAAATAAAAGCTTGCAAAAATATGATTCAACCAAATATTGTAGAGCTCCGAGGTGTAAATGCCGATTTTTGTGTTGCCAACTGTGCTGACGAAGAAGGAAAACGATTACAACATCGCGTCACGTCGTAGCAACGAATGAACCGGAAGTGAAGCTAAAAAATTCTTTTCTTCGATTCCGACAGAGTTGCCTGGACAACAACAGCCTGAACATGGAGGAGCCGGAGAATCGTCACTTCATACTGCAGATATCGTTGAAATGCGCGGACATATCGAATCCTTGCAGGCCGTGGGACATCTCGAGAAAGTGGTCGTACAAGGTGTGCGAGGAGTTTTTCCGTCAAGGCGATTACGAGAGGCAGCTGAATTTACCGGTGACGCCGCTCTGCGATCGCCAGTCGATCAGCATACCGAGGATACAGGCGGGCTTCTTCGAGTTCGTCGTGACCCCGTTGTACCACGAGTGGCACCGTTTTTTGGGTGACGGCTTGAGCGTCTCGCTGATGTCGCACCTGCGCGAGAATCGTAAGCACTGGGAGGGCTTGATAGTGCGCGAGCAGGCGAACGAGGCGAGAACGTCGGAAGCGTGCGATTTCGAGGATGCGCGGAACTCGTCAACGTCGGACGAGGAGCAGCCGATCACCGGGGCGCGCGAGGATTCCGGAAGCGTGGACATATTGCCGGATACGACGCCGACGATTTCGTCAGCCGGAGAAAGACGTCCGAGTTTGCCGGTGGATCTTGGCCCGCGACGAGTCAACAGGCGACACTCGGTTCCGCTGAGCGTATCCAAGCCTTTTGCCGTTTTGCCGATGATCGAGGACAGCCGAAGAGAATCACTGCCGGACGAGGGTAACGCGCCCGCCCGTTGTCCGGTCTTTCGTCTCGAAGACCCGGAATTCCTGGCCGAGGCATTGCGCGAGAGAAGCTCCCTGTCGCCTCTGTCGTCGAAAAGCAGCATCTACGAGTCCGCCGGTGGCGCCAGTTTCTCAGCCGAACGGCCCGTGAGCGCCGAAAATCTTTTGCCGGAAACGAGCATCGCGAGCATAACGAGCAGCACCGCGGCCAGCCGTTTGTCCAGCGTTCTTCAACCGGATATCGCCAGATCGGCAGCCTCCCAAACGAAGCATCTCACGAGACAACAGACTTTCCCCCCGTTGCAGCCTTACGTGAGAATACGTTACATGTCGACGACCGCGGAGATGTCCAAGTGCCAGACGGAAACTCTCATGGAGGCCGAGGACGGTGTGTCGAGCTCGGAGCACAGTCCGGTGGAGAAACCGACGGGCCAACGAGAGGCCGATTCCGATCCTTCGAAGCAACCCGGCCAACGGGACTCTGCGAGGTTCTTGAAGGAACACAGCACGACCGATAGTCGCACGGCGAGACGACGAGAATTCGCCTTCGCCGAATTCACCAGACAGAGCTTGGACGCTTACGTCGCCTTTGGCAAAGACTACCCGAGGCGACACTCCGTTCAAGCCGTCGTACGAACGGACGATCCGAATATCGTCGGCTTCAAAAATCGCCACGGAAGACCCTCCTCCGCACAGGAGACTTATCCGACTCAGGTGATATACGCGTCGCTCATCGGCGGCGCGAAATCTACGAGAAAATCTTCAACCTGTTCGGATCTCGAGACTCGCAACTCTCAGTCATCCAGCGTCGAGTGCGCCAACCCGAGGAACAACGGCGACAAGTGTCCCGGGCTGTCGAAACTCGAGGAAAAGTCCGCCGAGTCCGAGCCAAGGAGATACTCCACTCCAACCACCGAAACGAAGCCACCCACGACCACCAACAATCACAACGTGAGACGCTTCACCGCGATTCCCGTCAGCTTCGAGATGCCCGCGAGGAAATTCTTCATTGGCAGCCCACCGGGCTCGCCCTCGCCCCTCAAGAGCCTCTCGTCGTGCAGCGACGGTGACAGCGATCCGGCGAAACCGGCAATAAGCGAATCCAATAACGAGACCGTCTCGGTCGGCGTCAAGAGAGACTCCGATACCACCCGGCAAAAGAGCTCCAAAATTGCGAAACTCAGCGACGACACGAGAATGAAGGAGAACTTGGATCCTCGGGCCGTTGAAGAGTCCAACAAAAGCACCGTCGCGTTCGGCAGACGGACCAGTCAGGTGAGGAAACGTGGATAAAGTTCCGCAAAGCCCATAGGGGGCGCCCATAAATTACGTAACGAAAAATTTCCCAATTTTTTATACCCCCCCACGATGTAACAGAAGCGTAACGCCTGGCCTGAACCCCCCCCCCCCTATTCCGTTACATAACGGGTGCTTTGTCGTCAATAATTGCGTTTTTTTTCTTCAAATAAATAACTATGAGAGGATCGGGTTTATACTCATTTCATGAAGTATATATTCATCTAGTTTTATATCTTTTTTTATGATTTTTTCTTAATTAACCCTGATTTGGGGACCAAAAAAAATTCTCTTCATTGTCCCATCGATATCTTTATGAAAGGTTATCTGTAAATAAGAAGTCAACAATTTATCGATATCTATACAAATGTAGCTATCGTTATGCGTAGCCGTTTTTTAATTTTGGTTTTTATTACAAAATTCCGACAGTTTGGACATTTTTTTCTATCTTCAAGGCCCTTTTTTGTACTCAAGCAATCTTTAAAAATAGCAATGATCAAAGTTTTAAAAATCGGCTACGTACCACCTTAGTCACTGGGATTACAAAAATGTTTTTGAAAAATTGAAAATCAGTTGATAAGTTTTTGAGTATTCGCTGAGACAAGGTCGAAAAAAGTAGGTTCATTAAAAAGTAGTTTCAGTACATTAAAGTATCGAGTCGCGAGCGATCGGACGGTTTTTCATCTTCATTATATTTCTCAAAATAATAAGAGCTTGCACTTCATATATTCTGAACGATGAGTCTTAAATTTAAAAACTCGAACATGCAGAAATTTTGCTTTTTCTGACAGTTCTATAATCTTGACGTAACGCAAACCTCGATCCCCCCCCTCCCTCCCCCCCGCTGCGTTACGTAATTTATGGAGACCCCCATATCAGGGTTTCATTTGGAATTTCGTGTAGCCGGGTATTTTTACTCGCTGATCACGAATGTGATAGTGATAATGCCCAAAAAAATTATTTTCAAGGTCTAAACTCACAACAACCGATTTGTAAAATGTTTTTCTATTTTATTTTATGGTAATCCTATCGCTTCACACCAGTCATACCACTGATCATACCACTGATTCCACTGTTGATATCCGCAACAGATTATCCGCAAATACTTTTTTTTGGCACGAAATTATATTAATTATATATTATAATTATATAATTATATAAATTATAATTATATAAATTATATAAATTATATAAAGTGCACTGAATTTCAACCTGGCTTATAGTACTTCTTTATAGATGCGTCACCATCTTAAACTACACGCACGCAGTTCTGATAACGCCATCTGTTGGAAAACAGCGGGAACTTATTCAACGTCCGAATATTTTTTTCGAATCTCAACATGCTTGATAAAAAATATTTGACTCCTGATTCATTTTCGATTGGCGTTGAAATTCTTTGCGAAATTTGCTTTTTTTTATCTTGCAGGGATGGGCACGACGTCGAGGCTCAGCTCCTGTCGGATTGCTGGCAAAACCCGACGATTGTCCGGTCAGTACAGCTGGACCGAGAACCGATCGACACAGTAGCAGACGAGGCTCCGTCCCAACTGACATTATCGGACACCAAGGTACGCACTCGTTGCAATATTTCATTAAGGGAGGTCACTGTGACGGGCCGAAAAAGGTCCGTCTTCCAAATTTTTTTGGCTACTAGATTATTTCGTTGGGATTCGGAGGAAAGGTATGTTATTAAGCATACATCGAACTTATTTCGAGTAAATTTTTATTTAAAACAAAACTAAACATTAACCGCGTTATCGAGGTATAAAAGAGCTTCTGTATCAAATATGTGGTCCAACGGCCGGATCGATAACTTGACGATTGTTGGCCTGCAAAATGAAGATAAAAAAGTTTTATAACCTCTAAAAATGTAGTTCTCGTTGCACGTAGCAGTTTTCCGAGAAAAAAATCGAAAATGTTGGATGTTAAGAAAAAAAGTATTTTTGGTGACATCTTTACATTTGGGGGTTTAAAAAGGTAAATTTTAAAAAACGGCTACTTACAACGATAGCTACTGCAATTACGGAAATTTTGGTTTTTCAAAATGAAAATTGGACAATTATAGCTAGAGTTATGGTCCGGGCAGGTCGAAATAAATAATTTCAGGAAAAAACGCGATTAAAAGTTTTAGTGTACGTATATCGTTCGGCTAGCTGCTCTCACTAAATCGTCTACAACTTGGTCAATTTTCGATATTTCAGCTGTAACATTTTTGTACGTATGAAGGTATATGTATACTTTGAGAAAATGCCAAAAAAATCGATTTTTTACCCGTCCACTGCTGTCCCGCCTTAACATTATTCAAGTTTGTACATTTTGAGGTCAAAATTGGAGAACTAGCGAATGAGAATTTTCTTGAAATTACGAATTACAAAGAGAACGATAGAAAATGCTTGCAATGCTGCTTAAAAAATACAACGATATACTTATTGTTTTGTGTAAGGCAAAAAAACGCTTTGAAAAAAGAAAACGAACTTATTTCTCCATGTTACTGGAAAAGAATTTCTTTTATTTGAACACGTTTTTGACCCGATGACTATTAATGGTACTTTCTTTTGTATCGTGAATAGTAAGCGGATCGTTTCGCTCAGCTTTAGGACCGCGGGGTGAGAACGTACCGTTGCCCAGGAGAGCGAGTCTCCCGCAGGAAGCGGCACTCGCCAATCTATTCGGAAACGTACTTTTGCCAGCTGGTAAATCCTCGTGCACTTTAATTACAACTGCAAGCATTACGCACAGAAAATACGCACTTTTTGAATGATCAATCGCGCTGATAAATTTGGATCTCGGTTATTCTTAGTTTTTACTGACTTATGCTTACTGACCTTTTCGTACTTCGCAGTATTTTCGTTAGAATTTATAGAGTCAACAACAATCAATAATGACAAAATAATACAAGTTTCTATCTATGAAGAAATAATAATAATTGCTATTTATTAAGAAGTAATAATAATTCCTATTTGTCACTGTTAATCACTGTTATTTATTAAGAAATGATAATGATTACATTTTTACGAAAATTGAGATTTTGAAAAAGTCATTTTTACAAAAATTGACATTTTGAATAAAAAATATCATCATTTTTACAAAAAATTGAGATTTTCAAAACAGCGTGATCATATTTACAAAAATTGAGATTTTGAAAAAATGTCATCATTTTTACAAAAAGTGAGATCTTGAAAAAAATGTAATTAAAAAAAAGTCATTTTTACAAAAATTGACATTTTGAAAAAAATGTCATTTTTACAAAAATTGATATTTTGAAGAAAAAAAATGTCATAATTTCTACAAAAACTGAGATTTTGAAGAACTGTCACCATTTTTACAAAAATTGAGATTTTGAAAAAAAATGTAATTTTTACAAAAACTTATATTTTGAAAAAAAAATGTCATTTCTACAAAAATTGAGATTTTGAAAAAAATGTCATCATTTCTACAAAGTGAGATTTTGAAAAAAATGTCATCATTTTTACAAAAACTGAGATTTCGAAAAAAATGTCATCATTTTTACAAAAAATGATATTTTGAAAAAAATGTCATCATTTTTCCAAAAGTTGAGTTTTTGAAAAAAATGCTTCAGCAACGTTAATGTAAAAAAAGTTAATTAAAACAGCGCTTGTTTGTGTTCATTTCCCAGTCGAACGAGAAAACGTTCCAGCGAATAACAACAATAACAACAACAACAATAACGGTAGCCACACGGGTAGCAACAACAACGGTAGTTGTCGAGTGACCGAGGGTATGGCGATTACGGGCTCGATGCCGTCGCCGAGACGAGGCTCCGTGCCGGCCGACATATCGGAGCTCCGTCGCGACTTGTTCGGTCGCAGCAGCGTAAACGGAAAAACGCGAAACCGCAAGAAAACACTGAGACGCAGAAGCAGCGGTGGACCGGAAATGTTCTCCGGTCGAAGCAGCGCCGACAACGACAACGACAACGGAAAATTGGGAGCATGGAAGAGGGACATGGCCAAGAGGGATTCGATTCCGGAGCCCTCGGTCAAGCGACGAGGAAGCCTTCCCGTCGAGATGGTTTCCATTTTTCATCCCGGTCGGTACAGCTATAGATAGGCACAAAAGGGTGAAAGAAAATCGACAAACAAATCACGAAACGAAAGAGCATCTTTGGCATTGAGAGATCGAGGCTGCCTCGCGAGGCAGCCTCGCGCGAGGCGGTGCCGCGCGACGCTGCCTCGGTCCTTGCCTCGACCGGGTATGGACACGTCTGTTCACGCCGAAAAAAATAACGTTCTTTCCGATGCAAGTCCTCTTGTCGTTTGATTCCCCCTCAAAACCAATACGCGTAAACGTTCTTTCCCGTTCAATGTCTCACTTAAAAAATTCTCTATTACCGCGAACGTTACGAAGCTTCGATATCTTTGCACGGCAGGTACAACGGCCGGTGCCCGAAGGTCAAGTCTATGGCGACTTTAGCATACGTTCGAGGAAGCCGTCGCAACGTCGAGCGGTCGCTCGTCCGAGACTTCGTCGAGTCGCTTGGCTTCGATGACCGCGCGACCGACCAAATCCAGCGACGATACGCGTCCGGATTAGAAAGCGAAAATGAGCCTCACGTGCGTTCATCATTCGCCGAAGAGAGGAGAAGACAAAGTCTTACGCGGCGCCACGCGTAAACTCGTACACAGTATCAAACAAAATACCGTGAACGAAGAGAAGAAAAAAAAACGTCCGCTGATAGATTCGATCCGCGGATATCGGTGTGAATTCCTCGCTCCAGTGCTCTCTATGATTCGCTCGGACCGTCCAAGGATCGAGACGTCGCGGGGTTTTCGCGCCCGAGATAGCTTTTTACAAAGGAACGAAAACAAGAAAAATAAGAGAAGAAAAAAAGGAGGTAACAAAATACCGTAGAGGTCTCTCGTACCGTCTTCCGATGAATTGACGAACATTCACGAGGAATTAAACAACACAAGCTCGCGCGCCAAATTGACTTGTGCCATAAAGAAAATATGGAAGGAAAACAAAACAAAAAAATAAACGTAGAAAGAGACGAACGTCGGATGAAAATGAAGCGATGCGATCAGTTGAGCGATATGAAGGAGGGAGAAATCTCGAGGTAAGATTCGCGGCTCAAATTTCAAGAGCAACAATATCGAAGTATGTATAGTCGATTTGTTGACGAAAACAATAACAAGCTACATGGAAAAACACACGAACACGCGCGCGCGCGCATCACTCACACACATACACAAACGCCCAAAGACATTCTTCACGACGATTTTAATTAAATTAATGAATAATTATAATAATAATTAAGTAAAATATGCCTACGTACGGGAGACGGAAAAAAAAAGACTGGTAGAAGGGAATCTTGAAAACGTAGAGGTAGAGCTACAGTTAAATGAAAAAAATGTAGTTTGACGCAATCGAGGTGACAATTTGCTCATTAACCAGACGAGGAAAGACGGAAACAGCGAAGATTAAGAAGAAAAGTCACAAAAGACCGAGACTCAAGAATTTTTTGTACGAAGGGACCGATCGCGAACATCTTCAGGCGTTTCCGTGTGCATCGCTCAGATCGGGTCTAAGATAGAGGCTCGTATGAGTTAAAAAAAGTGTGTCTGAAGTACATATTGTATTTTTTAACGATGTTTGTGTTTATTTATTTGTTGATTTTTGTTTTTTGTTATACGGAAATGTGGAAATTGGAGTTTCTCTTGGACTTTCAAGACCAACTTCGCCGTTAATTTAACCGAAATAAAAGAAACTGCAACTTTTATTCAAGGTTTGAGAACGAAAACAATGCGTTTGTTTTTCCTTTTTATGATTCCGGTGATAACAGACCGGTGAAAAATAGTCAAATCGATACATAAAGGAGAAAATTGTGAGAAAATCTAGCTCGATTCCATGATAGTCTCGACTAAAAAGATCGCAAAAATATTCGGATCAAATGGACCGTCAGGTTCCAGTCAGCGATGACAAACGGAAAATGAAAATTTCACAAGACCAGCGATGGTGTACGATCGTTCCGATACTTTGATCTGTACAACGTTTAATGTAATTTGCCGTAGAGATTACTGTATCCTGTACAACCTGTGGCCCGAAATTACGCTCATTCGACACGAAAAACGCGAAAAGTGGACGATAAAGGGAGAAGAATGATTGGCGTTCTATTGTGGACCCACTGAGACGGGTGCGCCCGTTAACGGACCTCGCCTAGTTGTAACAGTCGAAAACAGCTGATTTTTGGGACTTTTTTTCGAAAATTGCAATGATAAATTTCTGCAAATAGTAGGTATTTGAATAAGTACCATCTGAAGAACAATCTGTAATTTTTTTGTGTAGAATTATTCAAGCGATCGTCACAGTGTAAAAGGTAAAAAAATAACTGTTTTTCGCGATTGTTTTTTCGATGCTTAAAATACGCTAATCAGTCGGATATTTTTATATCAAATCGAAGCATTCGTGAAGAACAGAAACTAATTTTTTGAACGTTTATTTTCATTTTTCTTAAATTTTTCTAACGGTTTAAAATGTCTTTAAAAAAAAGACGTCAAAACCCAAACAAAATTTGTAAAAAGATTATTAATCAGTATGAAAGCCGCTCTAATGCTATGGAGGTCTTTTAAAATCAAAATTGACAAAATGGCGGCGATTTGAGGAAAAAGTATTGAATTTGGCATATTTTTTCGAGTTTTTCGTTAAAAAAATATATGAAGATTAAAAAAGAAACTTCCGTAGCAAGATGAAGAATGAAAGAAGAGTGTACACCGTTTCGAAAAACGACATTTCGAGAAAAACGCGTTTAAAGTTTCGAGTGCGGAATTTTCATATAAATTATCCGATTGCGATCAATCGGCGATGCCAGGTCCGTGTACATAGCCGTCTATACCATCAGATAATGCAAAGAAAAATCGATCTTTTAAAAACTTTACACTGTGATTCCTTAATCGAAGGATTTTCTCAAATATCACATTTAAAGGAAGTGGCGCGTGTTCAAAGCGAGTCTCGATTTTTCCGCAAAAAACGGCTTATTCCGTTCATCAAATTGAAAGTATACATAAGAAAAGAAGATCCTTCGATGAAATACTATATTTTAAAATCTAGAAAAAGCGTTGAAAATTTCTGAAAGATCGTTGCAGTAGTTTTTGAAGTATTTGGTTGAACGACTTTGAAAACCTACTTTCGCGCAAACGCGTTTAAAGTTTCGAACGTCGCGCCGCAGCCGAGCGTTCCGCCAGGCATCGACATAACAGCCCATAAATCTGTCAATTTTAATCCGATCGATTTAAAATTTTCAGAGAACATTTAAGAGATTACATACCGTCAGAGTGTATTGATTTTGATGAAAGTGCTTTTTCGACTTTTACAACCAGGCACCCCCTCGAGAAAAACCGCTGGGCTCCTTCACCGAACCGCAGTGTCCGTGAGCAGCATCGGGTACGCGACTGTCGCGTGGAATGATTTTCGTCGGGACCCGAAATCGCGTGTACGGTCGCCGACCGTACAGACATAAGCAAGAAAGGGAAAAGACTCGTTTCGGCGAGCTCGAAGTGTCGAAGTTTGAATGTATGGAACGTGGCGGAAATTCTTTTTTCGTTATATTTCTTTATTTTTATTATTACTTGACTTTTCTTTTCGTTCGGGCAATTAAAAGAAAAAGCCACCGTATTTCAGCGGGGCAAACTTAAACGTTATGAAACTAACAATAACAATAGATGTTTATCTCTCTGCATATGTCCCGGTAACAAAAATCTGCGGAGCTGGCTCCGCGGAAAGACATACTCAATTCACGTTGAAAGAATTTCTTTTCTCCGGAAGAAGAATAATACCGACAACAATAATAATAGTAACGATAAATAGTAATAGTAATAATAATAACTGCATTGAAAAAATCTCAATTTCAGCGAAGCGAAAGAAAATGAAATACTTCTAGACATTCCATTTCCTGTGACACGTTCAAAGGTGTGCGTTGCGTATAGCCAATGTGTTAAAACGAACAATGATTGTAATTACGACGTATTCGTGATCATCATTATCGTTATGGTCGTCCCTTTCATGAAACATGTCATTCGCATCATCTTGTCATCGTCATCGTTGTTGGAATAATAATAATAATAATAACGAATAGATAACGATAAAAGCTGATAGTTAGAAAAGCGACGAGAAAGTGGCGATTTTAATCGGACACAATGCGAATTCGAGTACGCGGATAGGGAGGGAAAAAAGTGTTTAGGTAGATAGTCATTGAACGTTATAAACGATAGAGAAAAATAATTTTAAAAAACGAAGCACGATTGAATGTGAAAACGGTTTAAGACCGCTCGTTCGTCATCGATTATGTATACTATATAGACGTATTTATTTATTATACAAATAGAGGCGCTCAGACTGTGTGTTTAAATTAGCGTGTGCGATCGCGGTGAATCGACGAAATCAAAAGAAATTGCGTGTATAACGAAAAAAGAAAAAAGGTAATCGACGACTCTGATGTTCTAATTCTTAGCGCGCTCTCTCGAGTTCTTGACAATTTCCAAACCCCTGTATCAACAATTTAACATCTTCGTTGCGTGTATCGTCAATGTAACATCGAACGTTAAGCCGACGACGAAGAATCTCGCCTTCCGATAGGATCGTAAGAAATTGATTTCTCTTTAGTTCGAGCGCGAGGAACGTCGCGCGTAAATTCCGCTAGGGGCGCTGCGACATTGAAATATCACGGCTCGAGATCGAGCAACGTTGAAGGGCAGTATATATTTTTTTTTTCAAACGCGTACATGTCCGATGAACGTGCAACTTACGGAAATCCCAAAGCTGGACTTTTGTTGAATATACTCATATTTAAAGAGCGGCTATTCGACGAGCGGGAATCGATTTTTCAGAGATTCAAATTTCCTCGCATAGTCGGGAAGAAAAAATCTTTTTCTCGTCACGTAAACGAAAAAACAAAACAAAAGCATTCACTAATCTCTCAATTTGCAAAAATCGCAGGATAAACAAACGATAGAGGATATTCGTTGTAGGCGAAGAAGGAAAATTCGTTTTCACGTAGAGCGTAGCGCGATGATAAATATCAAATATGTATAGGATCCGATGTGATGAGTGTCGAACACGTATGTAGCGATTAGAAAACTCAATTTTTCCATTATCGTCGAGAGTACGTCCGAACCGGCGTGGCGGAGTCTCCGCGTAAACTAACGCAGTGAAGAAAGTAGGGAAGAAGCGATATGTCTGTCGAAGCTCCAATCAATTATTGCGCACTGCTGTAATGCACTTTCCGCACGGCGATCTTACCTGCGTGGAAAAGCAAAGGTACAGTTACGAAGATATTGGAATGAAAATGAGCATTAGGGTCTTTTTCGTATATGGCAAATGATCGCGATCATCCGCTCTGGCGTTTTGCACGAATATCCGCCGGAAATCGTTGAAACGACGAAGGGACCGCTCAAGATCGCATAAGCAATCGTCTCGCAACCCTCGTTGAATTCTTATCGCTCGCGCTGTACGCACGATTAACTACACGAAAATCTTCTTCTCTTTCGCATCTTTGGCGATCCCGCGTCACTGGCGTTGTGAGCACGAAAAAAAAAAAAGAAAGAAAATGTAATATACTTCTTACGTTGGTAATGTACGTGTTAAGATCAGTACGCAGCGATGTCTACGAATTCTTGTAATACCGATACTCTATAATTCTTGCGGCAATTTGTGTGTGTGCGTGTGTGTATATATATATATATGTATATATACATATATACTGTATACGGTGTACACCATCTGACTGCACTCTGGGTCGAGAATCACGAACGAACGATAACAAAGGATTCACCAAACAGCACCAAAGTTGACTCCGGTAACCCAGGCGAAACTATTCGATAACAACGTCGCACTTTTAGCGTGACGAAGCGAGGAAAAACATTCTCGAAGCAGAAGTCGAAGGGGGAAGAACAAAAAAAAACGTAATCTCATCATGAATAAATACAAGAGACCAATCTATGGGACTAAAGGAAGAAGAAAAAATACCATTGAAGTTTGCCGATTATGCGAAACAATAGCAATTTCTCGTTGTAGCGTAACTATATATTGTACCATATACACGGGATCACGACCACTTTTTCCCAGCACACTTCTATCTTTTTCAACGATCGAACGTGGCAGGAAACGCTCATACCTGCGAACGCGTACATTTATCTGTATACGTACCGGAAGAGTCACTGGAAGTTGGACACTCGAAAATTGATGTGAATGTTCATTTTCTATAACAACACAAACACAGTCGAGCATCGACTCCACTTTTTTAAACGAGAGCTGTGATCGCCTCTTTTTTTGTGACTCAACCTGTATGTGCGTGTGTGTGTATATATATATATATATATATATACATATATATTTGTGTGTTGAAAAAAATCAACTTTCACCCTTTCAAACTAATAGTATTAGGTTTGAAAAAATGCCTGCCAAATTTGGGCTCCCTAACTCGAGTCCGTAGAGTTCGACATTTTTTTTTCTTATTTTATTTGTAAATGTATATTCAAACTTGAATATCTCAATAAACCAACTAATATTTGTGAAACTCTGCTAAAGATTCTCGAAGCTGACTTTTAGTGTAAAAAAGATCTTTTTTAATTTTGATATTTTTTACGCAATAGTTATTTAACAAATGCATATATTTCTGTCGAAAATAGATGCGTTTTCCTAATATCTGCAATTTGTAAGGGAATAATATCGAAATCAAGAAAATTTTGCTTTTACAGCTTCAGTAAAGGTCAATTTTCGGAATCTTCAGTCGCGATCGCGATAGTTTATTAGTTATTACGTTACGCCGCGTAAACAAAAATACGACGTTGAAGTTTGCATCGTTGGAACGCAACGAAAGTTCAGTAGCCCGATCTTTGTTTTTTTTTGCAAATTTGGGCTGCAAAAACACTCGGATGGTTTTTTAGGATTCTTAGAAGAAATCTGGAGCCCAAGTTTGCTGGATAACATTGTGAACGATGAAGGAAAAAAGGATTTTTTATACTTTTCAATTTTGTGACATTTCAACGATGCAAACTTCATCATTATCAGAAGAATACAAGCATCGCCACTTAGAGTTGAGTCAGAGAGCTCGGAAACGGCATATCGTTTTTTTTTATACCTTACGCTAATTTAAAGGGGCTACGAATAAACGTTTATGGTATTGAAGTTTGCATCGTTGGAACGCAACGAAAGTTTAGTAGGGCGATTTTTGTTTCGCAAATCTGGGCCATGAAAAACACTCGACCATTTTTTTACGATCCTTATCAGAAATCTACAGCCCGAAGTTGAGGAATACGATTTTGGATAATGAAAATAATCAAGGATTGAAGAGAAAAATGTTAATTTTCGTTGGATCCAAATGATGCGAACTTCAACGTCGTGATTTTTTTCGACATACCCATCATATGTGTATATGTACGTATGTTACAGCCAAACCTCTTTTTCAATTAAAGCGCGTTTTCCCTAGTAAAAATTAGAATACACTGGTAAATAAATTAGAATGTCAGTTGAAGCTCGTCTTAAACCCAAACAAATAAATAACCCCAAAGTAGTTTGTTTCGTTCGAGCTAGTTTTTCGGGGCTAAAACTAATTTTGACTAACACTCAAATTCATTTATCAGTAAATTCTAGTTTTCACCATGAAAAACGAGTTGCACCAAAGGCGTTTATTCAGAAATAGTTTTTTACTCGATAAAACGCGTTTAAACCGAAAAAGGGTTTTAACTATTATATATATATACACACGTTAAATAATTCTTTGGTAAATATCTGAAAGAGGGACATTTATGAAAAAAAAAACATTGAACCAGCATTTGGGCATAACGTTGGCTCCCAATCATGCATACGCTATTTAAAATTGTCGCTTTCTAAAATAAAGCATGGTACGAACCAAAGCACGTCGGAAATAACCGTACTGCCAATACTATATTTGGACCATATTATATTATAATAATATATACTATATTACCAATGTTAAGGCGGGATATACATTTACAACGATCAAAAAATCGATTTCTTTTTTCTTTAAACGACAGATTTAGACATGTAGAATATTATCCCAAAGTTTCAAGACGAAATACGAAAAACTTCGAACGCGTTTTCCTCAAAACTGCATTTTCGAAATTTGCCAGCAGGATAACTCAAAAACTGTTAAGCCTGTTGGAGGTTAAACTCGGTGGAAATATTGATAATATTGCCAGCTTCTACTTGAAGAGAATTGTTTTTGAAAAATTAGAAAAAAAACTACTTTTCTAGTCCCAATTTTACAGAAATTATGCGTGAAATGTTGATTTTTTTTGTAAATGCGTGCCCTTGTCCTAATTCTGCATTTTCTTTATTTCAATTACTGTCAAATAGAACCAATACTTGTTCTAACTGAAAAAAAATGGAATTTTGTTGCAAATCGAAGACTACGGCAATATTATAATCCGAGCTCCATCATTTTGATTATAAATTATTTTCAAAAAACTGTTTTGTATACTTGAACATACTATTGAAGTGTACCTTACGTTTGATAAATGTGGAATATTCATTTCTTTGTTTAAAAAAATCCCTCAAAATTGCTCAACTTTTTCCCGTCTAAATGCACAGTGGGTAAAAAAAGTATTTCTACATGTCACACGGAACTGTTGTTAATTTGGCTGAATTTTTTTTGTTCGTGCTTTCCCGAGATTTGTGTAAACAGGCACCATGTATATTTGGGATAAGCTATCGAACACAGAAACTTCGTAAAGCAGTTAATTTTTTTCGAAGGATAATTTGACGAAGACGTCGTGTACAAATACCTTTTTTACCGACTGTATATTCCGCCTTGACGTTTCGCTAGTATGGTAAAAAACATCCCGATTAGGGATGTTTTTTACCATACTTCGGAATCCTCAAAAACATTGGGTTTGTTTGGGTTGAACATCCCACGATATGGGACACGCGAGGCACATCTGGCTACTTGGCAGATTTTCTTTCAAACGCCGCGTTCCATTTAATGATCATACACCGACGTCGTTCGATAGTATCGTTAAATTCTTTAAAACCAACTGAACCGATAAGCCTTTTTCCTACTGTTTCGTTAATTTTCCACTATTTTCACTCTCTTTCCACGGCAATTATGGTGCGCGACAATTTTTTCGACACTGTAAATAGGACGAAAAAATACACCGAAATGATTCAATTTTGTTTTTCTTCAAAAAGGGCCCCTTTTCCAGACATTTACCAATCGCTTTCCCAACACTCGACTACAATCTATAGTCGTTCCACCCATAAAATATAATAACGACCATTCTAATAATCTAACTCACGATTAAGCAGACGGATCGCGAGTACAGAGGCGTTTCACCCAAGCCCGAAAGTGTACACAACTTCGATCGCTTCCACGTCGTCTCTCCGAAGAATGAATGCAAGACAAAAAAAAAGCCGAAGAAACATCGGAAGTTGCGAAATGTTGCATGCGAACGGTGTGAATCTCTTCCGTATGCGAGAAACCAAAAATACGCGCGTCGTCGTGATAATTCTTGCACATTGCATAGACGCAGTTCGCCCTGCGAGCAAAACACGATCGATGTACTCGTCCAAATCCCCTTTTCTATGACCACATCACGATATATATGCCCGTCGAGATAAGCACTGACTTTGAAGGAAACGATGAAAGGAAAAAAAATGAGTCAATCTACCGATTGGATAAAAATGGAATCGTCGTTGTGTAACGAGCATCCGAGTATGTATGTTTGTATGTGTGTAAAGTTTACGAATTTTACGAATAAAAACGAGTAAACGTGCGCGCACGAGTGCCCGTCACGGGCGACGCGCGCGAACTCTTTTTTTCTCCTCCAGCGTGAAAGTGTATTACTCGTATAAGAAAAGAAAAAATATCATGTATGCTGACGGATGGACCCGTCATATTCGAATTTATGAAATATTTCTTGGCGACTCCCGTCAAGCGACGCGAAGACTACTCGATCGCCTGTGCCGGCGCGCGCATGCGCGCGAAGCGTTACGTGCCGAAAAGAAACGAAAAAAGAACGGAAAAGATCGGTGTACGGGATCGAGGGAACAAAGAACCGGCGCCGTGGCAGGACCACGGGCTCTCAATGTTATTAATGACGAATGTTTCCAACGAGAGCGAGTGAGGAACTGTCGCAAAAGCACACCGAGAGGACTGAATTTTACCCTTGAAGATAAACAACACTCCCCCCTTCCCTCATCTTTATCTTCGAAGCGCGCGTACATCTTCCGTAGAAAAAAATCATCTCTGTTCCGTTTGGTCGGCCAATTATTCAGCGATCGTGGAAAAATTATGTGCGAATACGCCGATGGTGGATCTGACCCTCGAACACTTTTTCCTTTCGAGCGAGTCGTTTTAGTATTTGAAAATGTCAATTAATGTGAAATAATGAGGATAGGGACGAAAATGCTTCACCGCGAATTTTGAGGTCCGACGAGGGAAGAAAAGAAGAATACGAGGAGAGAAAGAGAGAGAGAGAGAGAATGTGTCGTGAATTTTCTATAATATTGGAATGTAGGTAGCACACTTGAATTAGGTACGTTAAAACCATGTGTTCTTATTATCATATTCGTTATCGTTACATTGTAAATCGGTATACGAAGTATTTATTCGTATAATTACTAGTGAACGAAAAAACGGGAAAAAGATTTGGCAAACAAATTTAAGAGCGAATAGAAAAATGCGCGTAAAAAAGTAGATATATCCTCCGCGAGCGCGTGTTTACCACGTGTTTGCCGTGACGTTGAAGTTTGCATCGTTGAAATGCGAAGATAAAAAAAAATCTTTTGTTATTATAGAAAGTATTTTTTTTTCTTACGTTGAGGTCGTGAGGATACATAAAAATGTATGAATGATTTTCATAGTCCAAATTGGCCAAAAAGTAATTTTATTCGTTGAGAAAAAATTTCGTTGCGCTACAACGATGCAAACTTCAACGTCATTGTTCACAGTATATTGTGGCGCTATATATTATGGCCTATTGTAATCGAACCGACATAAAACACACACACTCAACGGACGCAAGCGCGTACGCAAGCGCATACGACAAAAAACACACACACACACTTTCCCGAATATTGAGCCATCAGATATGTATCGTGTATAACTCCTCCCGTATTTATTTCGACCGAAATTACCGTAGTCTTCAATCCCGTACACCACGCGTCGATTTATCAATTTCACCGAACAAGCATGCGAGCACTGTTCAGGAAGAACGAAAGAAATGTCAAACGATCGACGAGCCATCTAAAAAATATCATGTTAACGAGAACAAACCAAATGGCAAGAATAAAAGTATGCAAGCCCGTGCTGTTTTATTAGAAAGAAGAAAAAACACAATCACCTCTGATGGAATTCTGTTGTTCGCGCGGAATTGTATCATTTTTTTGCGATCCCGAGGGGCACGATGTTTTTAGGCGATTTTTCGCCGACTCGAGTGACTTATTTGTGAATCAATATTTTTCGATACGGAGGAATGGATAGTTTTTTGAAAATTTAACGGGCACGAAAGCAAAAAATGCGTTGAGCTATTCTCTGGAAAATCGCGTATTAAGGGGTTAGGCTATCGCGACGACGCGAGAATGTCAGGATTATTTTGAAAAATTGGTTCCAAAGGAGTAAGATGATTGAAAAATCGTTTGGGTATTTATTCGTATGGACATTAACAAAGTTGTGTACTAAAATTCATTTGAAAATATTAATAATCGAAGAAGTTATGAACAATCCTGTGAACGATCACTGAACTTGAGGGGCTCAACGGCGTACTCGATTTTGACCACCCGGATCTGAAACGAAAAAGCGTTTTTTTTACTTATAAATGATATTGGCTGACTTGATCCTTTTTGAAACAAAAAAAAATGTATTATTTGTCTCGTTTTTTCGAGTAAAAATGATATTATTATTAATAAATAATGAAAGAGGTTCAAAAGAAAAACGTTGGTTACGACTAAATGACTATTACAGTGATAATGTACCAAATGTCAGGTCAATCCGTTCGTTAGATGTCAATAAATCGTGTACACCGTTTTGGCAAACATAGTTTCGAAGAAAACGCGTTCAAAGTTTCACTAGCGTTGTAATCATAAGTTTATCTTCAATCTGCCATTCCAGCACCGTATGTTGGACTTTACTTTGAATTGCCTCAAGCGACGAACGAGTGTTCGTCATTTCCACAGTAGCCTAACCCCTCAAGCGAATGTACAAGGTACAACGTAACCTCACAAATTTTCTCACGTGGTTTTTTTTTAAACCGACTCTGTTGAATTTCCTGCTGCTTGACGTTTCTCTTTCACCCTACACATCATCCTCCGCTGAGAAATCTCTGTTCGAAAATATCAGCGATCTCTCTCGCACTCATAAATCACGTGGTAGATCTTCGCTTTGAAACGAAAGAGCTTTGTAAAGCATTTTTAAAGAAAATTGACGGTAAAGCAGAATTAGAATTCAGTGATAATTAAAACTGCTTTCTGATGCAAAGACTCGATGATTCCGATACAACAGCTGTGCGAGAGTTAACCTCCAAAAAATCCTGCCACTGCGAATGTTGATCGCCTATTTTTAGCACTAAAAATAACGCCAGAATTGCAAACAGCGCTTTGAGAAAAATTAAAAAGAAAAAAAACACAGAAAACACTCATAAAACGAGTTTTTCATTGATTTGCGTAGAAAATGTTCAATGATATCAAATACATGTGGTTGTGAGAGAGAAGTCAGAAAGTGCCGCTGCCGGTAAACAAGAAGCGCGTTTCACGTTGCTTTTTATTTCGAAGGGATCATCACATAATAACAGGTCGAAAAATCGCTGATTTTTGCGATTTTTTTCTCGATGGTTAAAATACGCTAATTGGTCTGACTTTTTAATGTCAAATCAAACTACTCATAAAGAACAGAAAATACATTTTTAAACGTATATTTTTATTACGATTTTTTTAACGGTTGATAAACGTCTTCGGAAAAAAGGAGTCCTTACGGTGTACACGGTTGTGGCCGTAAATATTATCTGAAATAAAATTGGCAAAAAGATTAGTAACCAGTATCAAAGCCGCCATCTTGCTATCGAGGTTTTTTAAAATCAGAATTGGTAAAATGGCGGCGGTTTGAAAAAAAAAGTATCGAATTTAGCCTATTTTTGTCGACAGTTTTTCGTTCGAAAAAATATTAAAATTTCAAACACAAAAGGCTTCCGAAGCAAGAGAAAGAATAGCGTGAAGAATCCCTTTTGCTGGGATAGGCTATAGCCGGAGAGCGAATTACCGGGGTAATTCGAATTTCGCCCCAAAAGTTGAACATGTTCATAAACGTCTACACTATCGGATAAAGAAAAAAACGATTTTTAAACAATTTTACACTACGATGATCCCTTAATAGTCTCCGAAACGCTGAAATTTTCAAGCCAGCTGTCTCCCTTGCACTCATGGTCGCTCAGCCACGTGCTCTTTGCTGCCAAGCGCTGCAAGAAACCTTTCACGAAAAGGCCCGGGCTTCCGGGTTCGAATTTGCCGCGCGTGAGCTACGAGCGAGGCTGCCAACGCAACGGTACGTATACAGCACGGTATTGCGTCATATTGCGCACCCGTTCGAGCGTGTCGTAATACGGGCTATTCGAAGTACAACCACACGCGTCATCCGAAACGCGCGCTAAGGCCGTAATAATAAAGTAAAAACAACCGTAAACAATTTCGGGGCTCGAAAGAATTTTTTGTATCGAGATCGACTGATCGTTTGACCAACCGTTGACATAACCGTGGGAGGGCGCGCTCGCTGGGTCAAAATGGCGTGAACATCGCGAGCAAACAGCGTTTTTGTTCCTTTTAGGTTATACGTACGCATCTACGCATCATATCGGTCTCATAAAAGGAACAAGAGCAACAAAATAAAACAAAAAGAAACCGAACGCGTCATGTTTACGGGAGAATAGTTGTATGTTTCGCGTGTTGGTGTTGTTCCGGTGAATCTGTGGCTCAGTGAATTGAGCTATGAGCACGGTATGCCCGCAGGCGGTAACAGTCGTTTCCGTGGTTACCCAGCGCGGATGTCCGAGCGACAGCAGCTCGCGCTCCTCTTGCAAATGACCTCGCAGGATTCAGTTTCCTCCTCAGGTGAGAACAATACGTATCCCGGGCACACTACTCGTTTTCAAAAACCCTGGCTTGTTCTCTTCACGCGTTCGACGATCGACTGGCACGCGACTCTCTCGCTCGGCCCGTCTCGGCTCGCACGGACCAGTCCGTGATGATTCAGCGATCTGATGCAATCCTACTGACTGACAGCATGCGCGCGACACGAATAAACTTTCGAAACATACATCACTCCCACCTCGAACAGTAGACGAAGTCTCGGCAAGTCTCGAGTCAGCCTGCCGGTCGAGCATTTTTTGAGAATTGATAACGATCGAAAGAATTGAGTCGCGAATTGAATCGGGTTTCTTCAGAATACTCAAGGCGACTGGAATATGGGAGTTGGAGCTGCTACGTAAATATTCGTAGTGATGATTTTGACCACTAGGATCGTGGCGATCAAAATGATCGTGTCACTACTACGGTCTCAACTACAGGCCTTGAATCGACGGTCGTATTTGATAGGTGGCGAGTGGGCCGCTCAGTGCCCAAGCATTTTTTTATTATCATCGCCAACGTGTGTCGCTGCGATCGGGGGGTGTGATAAAACTAACCTAAACCGATCATAAAATGTTTCGTCGTACAGGCGTATAACAATTGAAAATCGTTGCGCGTATAAAAAGAAGTTCGTTGTGCCTAAATAACTGTTATTGATCATTTAATTCAGTGACAATCCAGAACTTTCGGGTTCCGAGTGTGCAGCGTATCAATTCAGCTCAGCTACCATTGCAATACGAAGAACAAAATATCAATCATTTTTATCATAGTTGCTTGAGTTATGCACACGGTTAATAAAGGTTTGGTTATATTTATAACCATGTATCTATTAATTTGTTCATTTTAGCGTACAAATACATACTTTTTTCGTTTACTTTCCACGTAATGGATACTTCTTACAAAAGAGAAACAAAAATCCGTATACCGAGAAGTGACAGTCTCAAGTGCATGCGCTGTATGCAAGCAGAGACATGTGATATTGCTGTCTTCTTCGCACGCGACACCCCCTTTCCTATGCGCACCATACGGCCAAAAATTGAAGCAAAAACTGGACGCTGAGTCAACCTTTACCCACTACCTTCGTTTCGAGGCCTGTATGTAAGAGTGTAGAGTGACTCAGTAATGAAGCAAAGTGGTAATTCTCGCTTCTGCCACCTGAAACCTTACCGTGGGGTGAGCTAATCAAAAGCAGGCCCGAACAGCTGTGTATTGGTGCAGATTTTTCAGAGTAAAGAATATTTCCAACAGCAATATGTTTGGAAAATGATGCGGTTTTTTACTACTATTGACCCTATAGGGAAAATGACAACTATTTGTGATGAAAAAAATCCTCAAGCTCATTTATTAATGGCATCTATAAACATCAAGCGAGCACAGGAGTTTTGATACAGTAAAATACAATGTATTTTGGTGAAAATGTGTTGCGACGTCTTTAGCACTTAAAAGCGCAGAATTGCGAGGTTCAATTTTCGATGCAATTCTTTGTCCTGCGGACAGGGCCGGTTTACGAAATCTAGCGCCCTCGGCCTGACGAAATTAGCGCCCCCTCACGCATTACGGATTTTTGATACCATTTCTCAGCCGCAAGAGTGAGGATTAAAACACAATGGGTTTTCGGCAGGCTGTCAACCTCTTGTGAATAAACTTTTCTTCAAAAACGAACTATAATTGGGCATTTCCCAACGCATAATATTGGTTGAAAATATTTCTAGGCCAGGAAAGGATATCAATAGTTATTATTTTTGCAATTAAACATTAATACGTTGCAATATTCTTGAAGAAAAAGTAACAGGCTTGACAATGGCGGCCGTTTCTGCGATTGGCAAGATTGACTGTCGCTAAAGCGTCGTCGGCTTCAGGTTCAATAGCTACAAGAACAAAAGAAAAACAACTTCTCAATGTAAAAAATGACACATCTGCGTGCAGTTTGAAAATATTATACTGCTTTATCAATGCGGTATTCGTACCGATCAACATGTCACTTAATCTTGAATTTTATTATAACACTGGAACTTAATCAAGGTTAAATATGTTAGTCATCTGTCCTCCAATCGGAGCCGATATTTCATATGCATACAACATTTATACGAATACTAGCTTTTGCCCGCGACTGGATCTTAAATTTTTTGTTGGAATACTTTCCAACCCCTTAAGGGATGATTCTTTCCAAACGCTGACATACGTCATTCCGAATTTATAGCAAATATGCTGAGCAGCGATTTAACGGTTCTCACTTAAACAAACGAGAAAACTCCCATACAAAATTGCACTCACGATCTTATCGCCCTTAAGGGTTAATATTTCAAAAACGCTGAAACACGATTAATTTTCAACCATAAGCCTAAATACGAAGTTTCGTCGCTTAACTTTAAAAACGACGGATTCAATACAAACATACATCTTCTATTTTACCCCCTTAAGGGAAGAATTTGCAGTGGTGACAAATTGACTTTGCCATTGGAGCAACACATACGAGGCTTTTTTTTCTGAAACTTCAAAGCGCCACAATATAAGCACAATTTAGCGATTGAACCAATGACAACATGGCGATGCATTCTGTAATCGCAGTCTTTATCGTATTTGAACGCCGCTTTCTTGAGATCGATTCTCGTTCATGATCGATTGTGCGGTGCGCGTTCCGCTTCACGTCGCGTGTCCCGCTCTTCGGATGTTGCATCAGATCTTCGACACTCTTGCACGATATATATATATATATATATTACCTTCGAAAGACCACAGCGCCACCGTTAATATTTGCAATTTTGAGGACAAGTTGAAATGTCGAGTTTGGACTCATGTATCTAGTCCCCATGGTCGAGACAATTCGGTATTCCACGTAGTAATCACCACAAAGTTGTTCTAAAGTTGTCTGAATGCCCATCCTCCCAATGTCCACCTGACAGTTACCTGTAAAGGCGCCGTTTATCCAAAAGTTACCTTTTCGGACGATCACAACTTGAAGGTAGTCTCCAGACAGCCATGATCACTTGGACGGCTCCTGGACAAATTTAGGGAAATTGCTACCTGGCGTGTTATCCACGCTACATCTTCAGTCAATTATTCAATCTAATTGGAATCTAAAAAAGAAGAATCGTTCAGTTTTCCGTACGATTTTTCTTCGCGACTGCTGTACCCTGCAGGTTTCGATTCCGCAAATTCTTTTTGTCACTTCTAGATGAATCGAAACTCTGTTCTCTTCCCTCTACTAACATTTCCATTCCGCTAGTATTTTTTCCTATCCTCAATAATTTGAGGTTAGGGGCGCTGGCCGTCGAGTTCGGGGGAAAACGGCAGCGCCGCGTCAGTCTCCACAAGAAATTGCATATTTCGCGCACGATGCGTTTTTACGAAACACGTTGCTCTGTGCCTCCTCGTTTTTTTTTCTCAAGGTTTAGTCGGTAACAAAGCCGACAGCGTTAGTTCGAGGCCACCGGCGCTGCAATCGCAGAGAACCACGAAAAATCGTTGGACCAACAGAAACGGAGATTCGACCATAGATTCGAGTACAATTACCAAGGACGATTTGCGCACACGTCTAAAACCGAATGGCTACAGTCCCTCTACCGGAGAATCTAATGGTAAATTTTCGACACGTATTACGCGACTCTGGCGATAAAAATCTATATCTTTACAATGACCGCTAGAAACGAAGTTCTTAAATAAAAACATTAAATATAAGACCAAACGGGATTTTGATTATGAATAATTAAAAATAAGTACTCAATAATAATTTAATGTATTTATAAATAAATTCGTTGTAAATAAAAATTGGAATTCAATAATTGCCGAAACTGCCGCTAGTGTCGCACATCGTCATGGTCGCTCCTAATCGATCTACGCACAAAAGATTTTTGTACGTAGATCGTCGCAAAAGATTTCGCATGGTTCATAATATTTTAAAAAGAATTACCTAATCACATATTGACAAAATTCAAATTCGTCTCGATCTTGACGAAATAAAAGTTTATTCAAATTGCAATATATTTCACATTTTTGTATGTACAAAATCGATTTAGAGCGGCCATGACGCTTTGCGACACTAGCGTCATGATGGGCAAATTTTTTTGCCCCAATTCCGTGTGGGTGATAGCTGAAATTTTCGAACAGACATTTCTCAGCGATGAATAACGTTTAGAGTAAAAGAAAATCGCCAGGTTCCGCGTGAGGAAATTCTTCAGAACCTCATGCTTTGCTTTTTACATATAAAAAAAAAACCATCTATGAGAAAACTCGATTGGACAATTGTGAGGTTATGTTGACATGCCCGGAGCATTCGCGAAATCGAGTGTAAAAGAAGCTCGAGTAAACAACGTTTTTACTTCTTACTCCGATAAGTATATGAAATGGTTTTCCAACCACGAGAGATCACGACTCTCGTTTTTCTTTTCCCTCATCTCACGCGACGCGTGTTTAAAATTTTCCAAAAGTCAAAGTGGACAATAAACACTCATTTTCTGGACAGAACGCATCGCGCGTCATGAAAAGTCTATCGCCGCCGGCGCAAATTTAATTTTCACAATGCGATTCATTTGATAAAAAAAGCATACCATAAAAGTCGTAAAAAAACGAATAAAAGGCGAATTTGAATGCAATTTTGCCAATAAATCTAGTCCGTTTGGTCCGTCTAGGACAGGCGTCCGGTTGAGAAGTCGACGAAAGAGGCGGGGTTCTGTCTCGAGAAGGGAGAGCAATATGGCGACCAGTTTGCGAGTGGTCGTGTTTGTGGGCGCACCTCGCGCACGTCTGTGCACCCCGTGTTACACGCTGCAATTTATCTTCCGTATATTCATGAACCGTCTCGTACGGTTCAACGAACGATTCTCCGCGCTCGCACTCGTGATTCCCGTTGTTTGGTCGTACGGGATTTTATTCAACGATTTCGCGACACAAGCCATTTTACTCGACGAGAAATCATTCAGAGGATTAGCGACAGCTATACATGTACATACATAAGTTTCCCTGCGGTCTTTTCGCAGCACTGTCTATCGTCGCCGAGTGTCAAGAGAAGCACCGAAGTAAAAAAAATGTTTCGCGCGAGATAGTCGCCCACTTCTATCGCGAGAATAACAGGGCGATCCCCCGACGTAGCGAGCACGGCTCTCGCCCGCGTCAATAGCTCAATTTTCGGGAAGTAAAGCCTGACGGGAGAAGGGCGGAGAGTCGAAGGGAGGGGAGACTCCGTGGGGTATACCAGGGTATATCACGTCACGCCGCGAGTTCGCGTTGCCGAAAATTTCGCCGTGTCAATCGCGAGGAATAGAAACGACGTTACGAATGAAACCGTTCGCTGTTCGTCCGGTGTATCAATACTGATTCCGAGCGCAACGTTCAACAGTCTTTCGAGCGCAACACTTTTGCACGAGTCTCGATGTAAAGCGTCGGATACTCCTTTGCGAAGGCACATATCGAAGATGGTGGACAAGCGTTACCGCCGCTATTGAAAGTTATTTTTTGCGAATATTCTGTCCAAGTTTTTGCAAACGTTCGCGAAGGAATTTCAAGGCTTCTCTTGTCAATGTCGGCGTTAAAGACCTGAAACAATATATTTACCGCTCGCGGAATTGATCCTCGTGTGTTGGTGAATTCTTCATCAGAGAGAGGGTGGGGGAGGGGTAGAAAAAAGCAAACGGAAAAAGCGGCGATAACGTGTTGGTCGTCAGTGTTCGAAGGATCACGATCCTCGCCCGAAACTGGCAGCTGCACCGAACAATACGAGGACGAGCGCGAGCACAATTGCCAACCTCGGGATTACAAAGACGGTACTACGAGCGTGAGCCCGTTGAACGCCGCCGCTGCCGCAACGACCATAGCCGAGGACAGTGGAGCCCTCTGTGAAATGCGGAGGACATCACCGCAAAACAAACGTGAGTCTAACGCCCTCACTCTTTGCCTATCCTCGTCGCGCGCTTGAAGCATCTAGTAGCCGTCGTTACTTCTCTACAAGGTCTTCCGCGAGTATTGGCCCGAAGTTGCGCTGGTCAAGCTCCGCCAATGATGCTACGGAAATTTCGTGGCAAGAAGCGCTATCGCCTTTGCTTTTTTCTTTTATGTGTAATGTACGCAGCAACGGAGCGTCGTTCGTCAGCTGTTCCAGAGCGAACGATACACGTTACTTAACGTGGTTCGGAAGAAACAATGATAAAATCCACTAACGTTTAACCTCCTATTTTTTGTGAGAAAGAGATAATATGGCATTACCCAAGGTGAAATAAAAAATTTGAAGCCACTCCGCGTACCATTTCCGAGATATAAACGTAGAAAGTTGGCTTAAAATACACGCACTCAAACGTAACCTCTGAAAAATTTGCCGGAAATGATGACTACGTAAAATTTAGTCGTTTGACCCAACAAACAAAATTTCTTATTCGAATGTCGCCGCATGCCTACGCTGCAGATCATGCTAAATACAATAAGAATGTAATAAAAGTAATAATAAAACGAAGGATAAAAATTAATAAAAATATGTTGATTGTAGATCTTAATTTTTTAAATTGATTATTACGTATACAAATATTTTTATGCTCAATACGAGATTTTTTCGCGAAACGACCACTTACACGTAATTGTGCCACGTTTTGACATTTGTCGAGTCGTTGAGAGCTGATGTTTGAATTCTTATAAAGTGAGGTTATGTAGCCTTGCCAACTGCTTCAAAACACGAACTCACTAGTAAAGTCGATAATGTTCAACCGAGTGACAAATAACCAATGTCGATTGAAAGTATTTATGAAAATCGTGATAAATTTTCATTCTAATGGATGCCAAAATAAAAATACTTTTTTATGAAATTGAATTCGGTGTTTTAAATATTCGAAAGAAAAAAATAAAAATCGTTAAAATTGTCAGTTTGACTTCCGGTTTCTCTTTCGAACTACCTTAAGGAGGTTGGAACGTTGATCACGATCCAACATTGAATTTGAAAAAAATATATTTGATTGTGTAGACTATACTGAGTCTACGAGTTTTACGAAATTTTTTTCACCACGAACCACCCGAGATAAAAAATAGCTTAAGGTTGTTGCTAAATCATGTTTTAACGATGCTGGTACCAGTGCCAACTTATTGTAGAAACATATCAATGACGCGTACGATTGAATAACGCGAAAATGTCAAAATCGATACATACTCTTCAACAAGCTTCACTTTTTCGTAAACTGGTCGCATTTTTTTCATACATTTTTATTAATTAGATCGGTAACTTGTCTATTTTTTTCAGTAATATTTTCCTAAAGACTTTCCTGCGCACAATATTTGTTTTTTTTTTGTTTCTTCATAAATGCGGAAGGTATACGCGAGAAACTGAAATGGTAACGACGTTGCCCCGTACAACCAATGCGATCAAGTGGAGATCGATGTAAACTTCAACATTTTATATTACAAAATTTAATTACATAAATGAATCTTATGTAAATTATTTATTGTGTAAATTAATGTCCCATGAATTGAATAATACAATAATAAAAATAAATAATGAAAATGAAGAGATGAAAAATAAAATTCTTGTGCCCCGACGATGCAAACTCTAATGCGATAAAATATAAACGTTAAGGGGCTGCATCTACCTAGAGGCCGAAAAAAATTGCCAAATTCTGATTTTTTTTCTGGAGAACGGTTGGGAAAAAACGCATATGAGGCATTCCACGCCATTCCGCTCGGCCGTGAACCTGACCATTTATAATTTTTTTTAAACAAAATAGTATAATATGCAAGTAGTATTTTCACAAATTGTTAAATTTTTATCGCATGTAATTCAGAAGTTACAATATTTCGAAAAATCTGGATTTCAGAAAATTCGGAAACTTTTAACGCCGATATCTCTTGAATTAATCGATATATCGAAAAATGTCTATAGATCGATTTTTTTTCATATTAGTTCACACTTTCATAAAAAAAGGAGAAAAAAAATAAATCATCGTTGTCAACATTTTGTCAGCGTGTAAAGTGAAAACTATTTAAAAAAAATATGATTGCCATTTTTTTTTCTTTTTTCAAAAAATTCTCTAAAATAATATGATAAATTATATGCATTTTAACGCTAGTCCCATCGTGGGCCCATTTTTCCTTGTATTTTTTAAGAATAAATTCTTTTTTTTCACGAAAATTTCGAGTGTTTCGAAAGTTTGTAGATTACAGTGGTGCAAACGTCTAAAGTTCGAAGTGTGGTGCTTCTACGGCTCGCCCGGCCGACCGTTGGAAGGTGTAGCTCATTTAATTTTAGGAATATTTCAATAAAATTTTCAGGGAATATAGCTTAAAGGTATACTAGCCCAAAAAGCTAACAAGATACTAACGAATAAAAATATTTTTGGAAAATTCGTTTTTTCGCCCACTTAGGTAGATGTAGCCAAAATTCTGCCTATCGTGTTAATTCCGCTGAGGTAATTGAAGCCTATTTTAATAGGTTTCCGGCTGATTTTTATTGTCGTTTTCGTCCGTTTTTATGGTGGATATGTTACTATTGTTATTACGAAGATTACTACCGAGTCGTTGACAATCTAATTCTTCAGTTCTTATTCGTTCACGTGCAATAAATTCATCATTTACCACAACATTTGGCACACTATAATCGATAATACGAATAATCAACATAAGTAAACATCAATCAAGGCAGCTGTGGGTAAATTAAATATAGACTCTTATTTTGACCCCGTAGAAGTGATCGTAGCTCCTTAATTACTGTCAAATAGAAGCCACACACGTTTCAACTGAAAAACACTGAATCATTTTGCAAATGAACGCCTACGGGAAGCTGCACGGCGATTCGCAACGCCCGCGGCAACTTTGCCACACTGTGCCACAGTTCCGCCATTTTGATTATAAATGAATTTTAAAGAATTGTTTTGTACGTTTGAATATCCTATCGAGGCATATCTCAAGTTCGACAGATGTAGGGTAATTATATCTTCGTTTAAAAGATCTCTGAAAATTGCTTATTTTTTCCCCGTCTAAATGTATATTCCGGCTCAAAGTTATTCGAAGTCCCCGCTCGGCTAATAAGATCATGGATATCGAAGTTTCGATGATTGCTTTTCTCCTGTGCGATACACGTACGTGCCTCGATGCCCCCCCTCCCCGTCGCGACCTCGCGTAGCTTCGTTTCTCGTTTCTCGGCTGTTTGGCAGCGTGTGGGTGAGAGGCACGCGGAGAGATGCCCTCTCGGCCCGTAATACAATACTCGTAAGATACGCGCGCGCGTGTGTGTGTGTGCTCGGCGCGCCTTCCCCCTCTCTTGTCCCTCCTCCTCCCGTCTTTATTCTTGTACGTGAGAGTCGCGTGAGCCCGAAGTTTCTTCACGCTCTCTGTGTTAACTATGAGCCAATGACGCCAGCGGACTCGTTTCGGCAAGTAAGTGCAAACGTGTCCGATAATTCTCAATATATCGTAGTCGCGCGCGTTTTTCCCCGCAAACAATTCGCGAAGGAACGCGAAGAATTTTATCGTAGTTCACGGATTCGAGCGATAATTAAGAAAATTAACTTTGGATGATTGCCCATCGAGACCTAGTCGCCGAAGTGGTAAATTGATTTCTTCCGTGCACGAAAAAAAAAACAACGCGGTGTATCGTAACAACCCGTCGTCTCATCGTTCGCAGTCGAGCTTCGCTCTTTTTTTTTTGTTCCCCCCACTCGAACGACGAGTCTTCGGTACGAGCTCTCGTGCTCAAGCCACATGCACTCGAGCAGCGCGCGTTCGTCGTCGCGTCGTTCTCGCTGTGTACCGGGTGGCCCGGAAGACGTTTCGATTCCCGAGCCACACCGTTCTCCCTCGATCTGTGCGTTCGCTCGGCGGTTCCGCGCACGACGCGAGCGCCGCGACTTTGACATCGGCACGGCCCGAAGGCAGAGGCTCGAGGCTACTCGCCGGCTTCAAGGAATTACCACCGTGCAACGGGTCGAAAAATAACTGATTTTCGCAGTTTTTTTTCGATGTTTAACTTACCCCAAGTAGTCTGATTTGTTTTTAGGTCAAATCAAAGCACTCGTGAAGAATGGAAAATACATTTTTAAGCGTTTGTTTTTATTCTCTTTACATTTTTTTAACGATTGAAAATGTCTGCAAAAACGAGTCCTCACGGGGTACACGGTTGTGGCCGGAAATATTATCTGAATCACAATTTGTAAAAAGATTATAAATCCGTATGTAAGCCGCTAACTTGCTATGGAGGTTTTAAAAAATAAAAATTGACAAAATGGCGGATTGAAAAATAAGTATCGAATTTAGCCTATTTTTTCGACAGATTTTCGTTAAAATAAATGAAGATAAAAAAAGCTTCCATGGCCAGAGAAAGAATGGCGTGAAGAATGTTGTGTCAATGTTTGAGACGGATTGCTTGTAAATTCTTCTTTTGGGGGTGTACGCCGTTTCGAAAAACGTCTCACGCATCTGGTCGAATCCCTTTTTGTGATGACGCAAAAATAATCGATTTTTTGAAAATTTTACACTATGAACATCGTTTGAGGGAGGAGATTCCTTTAGGCGAGAAAAAATTGCTGATTTTCATGATATTTGTTTTTCAAAGGCGAGATTTCACTTTTTTGAGACTTAGGGTATGTTCTATTACCACTTTTGGCTGTTGCATGGTATTCTTTTATTAACATGACGGAGTTATGGCACGGGCAGGTATACCAGGGTAGAATAACTCTGGAGTCCTGGCGTTGTTTCGAAGCGTCTGTGCATCGTTAGTGAAATCGATAAAATGAACCCTATAGACCAGCGGAATAAAATCTCAAGAACGACTGGAGCGACCTTCAAGATCCGTAAAGACAAACTGCCGAAAAAGAAACGTCCGTTGTATCGCTATGAAGTCTTCATTGTCATGAAGATGACAATAAATTGAGTGCTTCTCCGAAAAAATTCGGAAATTAATGGGATTGCTGATTAACGGTAAGATAAAAAATATC
The DNA here is from genome assembly GCA_951751655.1 of Ophion costatus. Classification (NCBI taxonomy): domain Eukaryota; kingdom Metazoa; phylum Arthropoda; class Insecta; order Hymenoptera; family Ichneumonidae; genus Ophion; species Ophion costatus. Next base: position 28,466,693 of record OX632363.1, read on the forward strand.
TCTATCCTGCGAGTAATTCTTCTGACAAACTTCGAAACAGCATTGAAGTAAACTTTTTGAAAAATCGATTTTAACTTATTTTTTTTTATGTTTGAAGTACGAAGAATATTGTGTGAACATTTCATGTTGAAATTCCGCAATCGCCAAAATTATACGGAAAATTTACCGAAAGCTCGTGCAGCGGCCCAACGGCCGAGCGCGTAATTTCTTTGCCCACTTTTCAAAGGCGATTATCTCGAAACATAGTTTTCAAAGTCGGTGCGAGATGCATCTCGAAAACGGTTTGCCCCATTTTGTCCAAATTTGGATACAATATTCTTCGATAGTTTTTCTCGTTCGCCGCGTAGGGGTTTTTCATTCGATTGAACCATTGCTTCTTTACGCAACCAAAATCGTCGGAAATTGCCAGCGAAAAACGAATGTTAAATTAAAACGGTCGCAATTCCGTCAAAAATGAAAATTTCAAAAAAATCCTACGAGGCGAAGTCCTTTGTATATTATATTTCAAGAATCCGTTGCGTTTTCATGATTCAGATGAACCGACTGCCCGGAATCCTTGGCACCACAAGCCATGTCAACAAACAACACGTCTGACGTTGACCACAACAACGGCGCTTCCGGTCAACGAATTTATTTTTAAAAATTCCTAAACATACCTCAATGTTCAGATTTTCCAATAAAAAAACCCGAATCCAATCGAAACATTAGTTTTTGCGTTAAAAATTCCCGAAGTTTACCTGTTTTTTCTCGCCGTTTACTCAGGTACCTCCCCTTAAGCAATAAGGTCACCTAATAAGGTTACAATGTCACAGTAATAAGGTCACATCAATTCTTTTCGGCTAGTTGCCATTTTTCAAAACCTTTTCCATTCTTCCACTTCCTATTTTTTCGAAGCATATTTATATTACGCGTATGTATATATGAAGCGGATGGTGTTGAATTTTATATAGTTGGATAGAACGAAAGTTCATTTTTCCATCTTAATTTCCTTATTTTCATTATTACACAAAATATTTTTTGTACATTTCTACAGTAGATCGCCAAACGTAAATCTTAAAAACTTATTGCGAAATTTTTGTAGGTTAATCATTCAACAATAAATTATACGAATTAAGACATATTGATTTGCATTGCATTGCAACGATGCAAACTTCAAGCCCGTATGAAACAATTGGAAAACAAAGTAACGTGTAATTCCGAATGAATGATTCAAACGAAGCAGATGAAATTGACTTTTGGTTGTTCCATTTAGTAGACAGATCGGGAACCGGGCAGTCTGGAAGCTCGCCGCGGGTGACGCTTCGGCTAAACCAGGTGCGTAACACGAGGGATGATAAAAAGGGCGGCACGGGAGCATCTCGGCAGAGCGTGAGCTCGGCAACGAGTCAGATGGAAGGTTCGCTGAAGACTTCGGCCTCGTCCGTCGCCTCGGCCACCTCCTTATCCTCGGGGGTCACGTCGAGCGTTAATTCCGGGCCGAATTTGACCTCGAATGCGGGACCGGCGGCGGGGGCGACGGTTTCCGGTGGCACGGGTGGAACGAGCGCCAATTCGACGACGAGCGACGCGAGCGACGTTTACGAGTTCAAGAGCTCGAAAGAAGCGACCCCCGTGAGAGGCGCGAGTTCCTCGCCCAATCCCGACAAGGACAAAGAGAAGGACAAGGAAAACGTGAAATCGTCCCTACTGGGTAATCAGGCGAACGGAAGCGCGCCATCTGCCGGCAACACCGCGATAACCTCACCGAGCGAGGCGATAACGACGACCTCCGCGACCTTGACGATCCCCGGCGGAAACGACTCTCATCCGGGTATCGGCTCTCCGTCCGCCAAACGATCCTACGAGGGCGACAACGCGGACGAACAGGAAGAGGAGATCAGGAGGAAGAAGAGAAAGGATTCCGAGCTCACCAAGGACTCGTCCGGCAAGGGACCAGGCACCGGCAGACAAAATGTCGGAAGAAACACCGCTGGTGCTAACGAGAAAGTGAGTTGAAAGAAACATTTTGCTTACGTGTCCATCAAAGATTCATCATCATCGGCTACAATGACGTTCGTGTCTGCAGCGTTGGAATGCAACGATTTTTTTCTTCATTTTCCATTTCTGTAGTATTGTGCTTATTCAAAGCATGTATTTTTTGCAAACTTAGGTCACAAATCACTAATGAGAATACGCAAAAACGTTTCAGTGATTTCCACGGCCAGACAAAAGAGTGGACAATTTAAAACAATTACTTTTCGATGCATTCCAACTATACAATCTTCAACATCATCGGCCTCATCGTATAAATGCAGCGAAGTATTTCAGTTTCGTTTCCTCTTTTTTTCCAAGTTATTTGGGCCTTCGCAAAAATCGTCATGTGTTAGGCAATTTTTTTAAATAGGATAGAATTTTTTTTTAATTTTGTTGCAAATTCAAGTCAAGACTCCAGTGTATGAAAACCTGCAATGAAAAATTGCATTCTTGAAATTTTAGCTTATGCAGGTTGATAATTGGCAATCGATTTATCCCTTAATTCCCGTCGCACTCGACTCAAAAACCTGTCAACATTTACGAATATATTTATCATTATACAAACATTTGTGTTTCACATTATTTTTTGACAGTTATCTACATTATATTCCCGTTACATCATTATCATTATCATCATCATAAAGAAAAATTAATGTTTGTGTTCGTCTTCTATGCGTTGGCGCATCGTTTCATCCGATTCAGATGGAACTTTGTACAGTCGATGTTGGCACTCGCGTGAAAGTTTCTGACACAGTACCATCAACGTACGATAGGTGGCGCGCGAGTCGTATCGGATAATTATTCGTTTTCTATGGGTTGGCGTATCGTTCGTCCGATTGTGATGAAACTTTGTACAGTTGTTGGCACTTACGCGAAAGTTTCGAGATAGTACCACCAACGTACACCAGGTGGCGCGCGAGTAGCTGATAATTCTCCGTCTGTGATGATTGAAAGAGGCATTGCATCGCATGCCGAGCATTAGCTAGTTGTATACAATTAAAACCCAAACAAAGTTGATAGTGAAAAAAATCACATTACATTGGTAAAATGTCAGTAGATTTTCGATTCGTCGACGCGTTTTCGCGTCAAGTCGATTCAAAGTTAAAAAACGACCGGTGGCAGGCCATCTTACTGTATAAAAAGTACGCGGCTTGTACGTCAGTTCGTCAGTGGCGTCGAATTTCTTTTTATTCGCGTCAAGACGCTGCCGCAATTTTCTATCCTCTATTACATTTTCACGATCATTCCATAATCATCTGAGAATCATCTAAGCATTCCAAGCAAATGTGTTTGTTCGAAACAGTGCGCGAAATCTGGAAAACAGAATTCCGCCGGTGGCGTGTCCTTGAAGAACAATCAGAATGCAGGCTCGTCGAGCGTGGATCGAAAGAGTCCTGGAACGATAACCGCAGCCAGCGGTAGTCCGAAACCTCAGAACTCCTCGTCAGGCTCAGGGACGAATTCTAAAACCGCCACGCCCGCTCCCCCCGAGTCCGATGGCGAGGACGATCGTCCGAAGAGTTCAGATTCCGGTTCGGCCCCCAAAGTTCCACCGTTGAAAATCGTCATACCCCAGAGCACAACGTCCGAGCAGGAGGTGGGTGCGAGGAATGGCAAAAACACGTCGAATCGAAGCCATCAGCTGCCTTACGTCGTACCGAGCTCCAACAGCAACGACTCCACGGACAAGGACCAAGGCCTAACCGCGAGCGGAACGACCAGCCCCACCGAACCTGGCAACAACGCCAAAGCCGAGGAGAAAAAAGACTTTACCGGGGTGCTGCACGGAGAGGAAAGGTCCACGCATCATCAACGAGTTCTCAGGAGCTCGCATAGGTATGTATGACGATACTCTAGCATTCGAGATGGTTACTAAAATAACGTCGGTTTTGGTCATTTAAACCCTTCGACTGCACCCGCGCCACAAACCTCTGACTGCGTATAGGGCCGAACCCACCACAAGCGTTTTTCAGATCGTTGTATTTCGGTAAATATACATTTTTTTGTACACTTTTTTTGTTGCCCTTATTTGATGGCCCAAAATACGTTTTTTAAGGAAAACAAAAACTAGGTGCTCAAACATTCGTTCAAAGTGGGAGATGCGTTGAAAAATACGTACTTGCAAGAAAAGATCAATTTTTTTCTTTAAAATACTTCGAAAAAGTCCTTTGACGTTTTTAGAGAAGAAGGTTTGTAGATACGAAAAAAGACAGTGTCGATCGTCTTTCCAGAAAGTATATTTATTCGGAGCTTTGAATTTGAGCATTTTCGGGATAGTGAAAAATGGAAAAAATCGCCTCCATCCGCAGATTAATTGTCGAAAACGTATATTTTCTCCAGTTTTCACTTCAATGATTTATTGTTGTTCGCATTTACCGCAATCGACGCATAAGTACATTCGGTGCTCGTTTCACAGAGCCCCATAGATTACCCTGTTTTGCGATAGTCAGTTTAAAAAAACGGGGTCAAAATGACCCAGTGTGCAGTCGAAGGGTTAATTCTGACCCAACAATCAACATTCGACAAAACTGATCGACTATTCGATAAAAAAGAGTAAAACAGAGCAGCAATTTTTATTTTTATTTTTTTTCCCATTCGAATCACAGAAAAATTCAGAAATATTGTAGAAATTGACTTATTAGAGAAATATTTAGAGTAATTCAGAACAGTGGTCAGGGCACATTTTCTTTTTAATCTGACAATTGATCTAACTTATCTTCGGTTAACTATTTTTCCTCATTTTCGTATTAATGGAATATTCAAAAAATAAAAGAAAATTTGCTTTTTTGTCATACTTTGCAGTACTTCTTAAAGAATTCGCAATTCCAGCTCATAGTCAATTTATTTTACGCTCCAACGGATGAAAATTAAAGATCAGAAATGTACATTGACGAGTATTCTGCCGTCACGTGGGAGAAGGCGGCATCTGCAGAAAAATCGAAAATCCGTTTTATTATACAGAACGATGGGAAATGTTGTACGGATTTGAACGGTGCCAAAAACGCATTTTCGATTTTTTTCGTACATGCCGCCTTCTTTCATATGAAGGCAGTATTGTCGACATCCTTACATTTATGAACTTCTACATGGTGTAGAGTGCAAAAGAAGCCTCGTCCTCCGTACCTAAGAAGAAGCAACCATAAATATGTACAATATACTAACATAAATGGTGAATCGCAGTAGGAAAAAAGACGATGTCGAAGTTTCCACCGTTGGATTGCAACGATTTTTTCGTTAATTTCCCATTTCCATATTTTCATGCATATTCATAGCCTGTTTTGCCGATTTTGGTCGTTAAGGTAGTCCTACCGTTTCACACTAGTTTTTGTGTGTCGTCATGGGATTCCTTCACAAAAGTACGCAATTTTTATATATTTTTTCCTTGCAATAAGGTCGATAACCGACCCTGAAATTTTACAGAGACGATTATTAATATATATAGTGAAGCTCAAAAAATAATTATGAAAATCCTATGAATTGAAGCCTGTCGATAGGACTACCTCAATCTCTAATAAGAATACGTAAAAACATTTGAGAGATTTTCAGAGGCAAACAATTATGAACGATTGAAAAGAATGAACTTTCGTTGCATTCCAACGATGCAAGCTTCAACATCGTGAAAATAGAAGAATCGTTACCAGCGATATCATTGATAAAAAAAACGAATGAAATAGAAAAGCTGAGCGATCAATCGTGACGTGAATGATGAACCAACGATGCCTCGATTTCGCAGGAGTGGGAACGGTAGCAACGGCTCGTCAGGTACAAAGGACGGCGTTGGTGGTGGTGGAGCGAACGGCAATTACGCGAATTCGTCGCCTCTTCCGGGGACGTCGTCTACCGACAGATCGAACAATTCGTCTCCGCAGCAGTTGCAGCAGCAACCTCTGCAGATTCAGCAGCAACAGCAGCAGCAACAGCTTCAAGCTGCGCCGCAGCAGCAACAGCAGTTGCAAGCGCAGCACAACTCGCCGAGTCCGGAAACGACGAACGCCGAGTCCGGCAAAGCGACGGCGACGGAATCGAGCTCGGGCAACAGCGGCGGTAGCGGCAATAGCAGCGGCGGTGGAGCGAGCAACAGTTCGGGCGGTGCGAACGTCGCGAAGGCCGGCGGAACGAGCGAAAAGACTGACAAAAACGCCGAGGTCAATGGAAAAAGTCCGAAGGACGCGAGCGACGCTAACGAGACAACGTCGTCGTCTTCCGCCTCGACTACCGCGACCAACTCCACGAGCAACGCTCCGCCGGTCGAGTTACATCCGCGAAAGCGGAAAATGAAACCCAACAAGGAGGCGCAACAGGCCGCGGCTACCGCGTCGGCGAACGAGGCGAGCGAAGCCACGAACGTCGGACCCGAAGTTCATCCTCACGATCAACCCATCACGAATTGCTATCAATTATTTCTCAATATCAGAAAACAGGTGAGCATGCTTCAGTGCGTGATACGCGCTTGGACGTCTCTCTTTTCAATCTCCTTATTTTGCTCAATCTATCCCGACTTTTTCGTTTCGCGTTGTTCCCTCCGCCACATCGTGGACGCATGTAAAAACTGAATTGAAGAAGGTTTCTACTTTGGTGGGTCAAAACAGCCGAAGTATTCGCGGCTTCGTCAGCTGCAATTTTTTTCGGAGGATTGTCTTTACGGATCTTGAACGTCGCTTTATCCGTTCTTGCGATGTTATTTCGCTGGTCTTTACGGTTCATTTGATCAATTTCACTAACGATGCACAGAACCGAAAATACTGTTCACTACTGTAGAATAAACGATAGACTGATGCTTCGAAACAACCCCAGGCCCCCGGCGTTATCCTACTCTTGTATACCTGCTCGATGTAACAAGACCGCGCGCTCGACGTTCTGCCGCCTTTCGCAGAATAACCCACAACTTCTTCAATATTGCGAATTTCTACATGAAATTTATACGCAATATTCTTCGAACTACAAACTACAAGGGAAAAAAACGATATTTTGAAAAATTTACTCAGGTACCTCCCCTTAACTGAAGGTGATGTGCGAATAAAATGAAGTTCCATCCTTACGCCTAATTTCCTATGCCAGGACGATAGAGTACGCCTTCCTCTTCTTCAAAACTCTTTCCGATAAAGCAAAATAATAAAAGTATGTTGGCCTACCAAGTAGCAACCTCCCTCAACGAGAGTCCCATCGCGTCTTGAAACTTTACTGTCCGACATTGCGAATAACTACGTTTCGACGAAAAATCTTCCGCAGATCGAAAGACGGAGGAAGGGTCTATTTCCGGTACAGCCGAAACCGCCGCAAGGCTTCAAGGATTACCTCATGAATCGTTGTACTTACGTGCTCGCGGGGAACGCGAACAAAGAGCCGAACATCAATCCCCCCTCGGCGCTCCAAGCCCTGATGAAGGACCTCTACGGTGAGCAGGAGAAGGAACGATATCGTTTGCGGATGCAACACGTCGTCGAGAAGGAGAAGCTCGTACTGTCGGTGGAACAGGAGATTCTCAGGGTACACGGTCGAGCCGCGCGTGCTCTTGCCAATCAATCACTCCCGTTCTCCGTATGCACGATACTCAAAGACGAGGAAGTCTACAACGTGATAACCCCCGAACAGGAGGAGAAGGACAGAAACGCTAGGAGCCGATACAACGGAAGACTTTTTCTCAGTTGGCTGCAGGACGTTGACGACAAGTGGGAAAAAATCAAGGTAGGGTAAAGTGACCTTATTTTGGCCTCCGCCAATTATTCACACGTGCAATAATTGGGTATTGGTACACGCCAATAATTGTGCCCTTAAAGTGCCAACAGTTATGCCCTCAAAGTGCCAATAATCGGGCCCTCGACGCGCCAATAGTTGGGCCCTTAAAGTGCAAATAACATGGGCCTTGACATGCCAATAATATGGGCCTTAAAGTGCCAATAATTAGACCCTTGAAGTGCCAATAATTGGACCCGTAAAGTGCCAATAGTTGGGCCCTTAAAGTGCAAATAATTGGGCTCAAAGTGCCAATAATTGGGCCCTTGAAGTGCCAATAATATGGTCCTTAAAGTGCCGAAACTTGGGCACCTCACCCTAGATGTCGATCGTTCGCTGGAAGACAGTTGCGTCGTTCATCGCAGTCACGAATATCGATAGCTTTCTTTTTATTGTCGTTTGCGATAGGAAGCGATGCTGCTGAGACATCACAACGAAGCGGAGTCTCTGCACGCGGTACAGCGAATGGACTGGGAGTGGAAATTGAAGGAGGTTGGACTTTGCGAATTCAAAGTAACCCCGCAAATCGAGGATCTCCATGTACCGATGGTTCACGTTTCGGACGATTTTGATCTCTTACCCGCCTAATTCACGTTCGAAGCACTTTTAACGAGCCGCCCTTCACTTATATCGTTGGTGAATTTTCGTCGTTCATTCGCGTACCGTTTACCAACATTCTCCGTCCGATACTTTCGTGACGCACGATCGTGTCGAAGTATATGTCGAATTTTGACGAAACGTGACGAGTATGCCGGATAAAATACACTGTGTATTTTAGACATTGTAAATATTTTGTAATTATAAATCAACGGGTAGCAATGTTCGTTTTAGGTTTTTTTCTTCTCTTTTTCTTACTGTATGGCATCTGACAGCTGTGGGCAAGACAATGAACACTCGATGATTCACGGACTACAGTGTGTTGCTTGTTCTTTTTTCTCCATCTTCCAATTTTCAATCTTTCCTTGATCCCGCCTCTTCGAGATGGAGACGAAAGTCCATGGGCTTGTCGAAACCCATTATACGCTTGTAATGCGTAATGTCCGTGAACAATTTCACGTCCATGAACATTGGCTGGCCTTTCACGATGCACGACGTCATCATTTCGCTTACGGTCGGTAGCTTTACGTCCTCAGGCTTGAACTCGACCTGAAAATTCACCGTATCATCAATCTCGTAGCTTTATTCGTCCGCTAAGATTCGGAAAATTTAGCCGCGACGTTAAAGCGTTTTTTCCTTGAACAGTGCTCGAGAAACGATATTTTCTACAGCAAAAGTCAATAATGAAACGTTCGGATCCCCGTAGAAAGTTAGGAAAGAAAAATCATGAAGGTGATTTTTTGAATAATTGAATGCAAAATTAGGGTTATCCGGATGGTAATTAACAGGGAGGGTCGAGAATTTGCGTGATTATCATTAAGAGATACTATTTTTTTGGACGTAGTTATGCCTGATGAAGATTCAAATTCGAACTCAAGGATTCATTGACGGGTTGGGCCACTGTGAAAATTTCGAAAAATTGTTCATCGCCCGAGGAAAGTCAAATTGAGAAGGAAGGTCTGACTCATCATGACATTGATAATTTGCATCGTTGGAATGCGATGATATTTTTCTCTTCATTCATTTTTATCGTTATCCAAAGCCTTTATTTGCCAACTGAATTCGTAGATTTTTAACAAGAATACGTTCTTGTCTAAAATTGCCATCAATTTTTATGACACGTTACAGATTGAAACATTATTTTTCGTTGCATTCCAACAATGCAAACTTTGACGGCATTCAAAGCATTCCTCTGTGGTGTCTACGAGCGTAAGTGTGGGTACCTCTTTTTTCCGGACAAAGATTGAGTACGTCGTCGCAATGTAAGTGTCTTTGACAGGATCATAGTCGACGTAAGCAACGTATCTCTTGGTTATCATATGCAAGAGAACAGGAGTAACAAATGCAAAGAATCCGAATACAATTATGATGGCGCCGGTTCCTACTTTGCCGCCGGATTCTGCAGCTTTCGAAATGAGGTAAGGCTGGCAGAGTATACTGCTCGCAGATGTAGCCAGAGAAAAAAGCTTCACCAAGCGTATTCGTTTGTGCAATATCCCGTCGTACAAGCGGACTCTCCTATCCGAGGGTAAATTATCTTTCTCGGTACTGTGGAGCCTCGCTTGGGTCAGCGGTTTGTGTACCTGGGTGGAGGCATCATCATTATTATTTCGTCTTTTTCACGCTGAAAGACCGGCAATTTTCGGCACGTCAAGGAAACAACGGAAGGAGTAACACAAACTTGTCTCACGTATGAGTGCAACGAAATGCATTCTTTCTTGAGACTGCTCGTTTGAAGTATTAATTGTCGTCCGCGTCCGAGCAAATTAACTTTAAATAAAACGGCCATAACTAACGTCCTCGGAATCACTTGGAATTAAATTAAAATCGCTGAAATGTACTAGTGTTCATAACCATTCGTCATATGAGAACGCAAAGACGAGAAAAGCGGACGAAAACGTAGGCTGTTTTCAAGCGCTTCGCCCCCAAGCAGGCTAGAGTAGGAGAAGTCCGAACTGTGTATTGCAAAGTGGGTGAAAAAACGTGGGCAAACAGGGATGGCGCCACTATCGCTAAAACCTCGAGAAGTGAGCTACGTATGCACGTGTAAGAGAGATAGAAGGGGGTCGATAGGTCTCCTAACCTCCATGGCAAATACCAGCAAATACGATAATCGGTATTGTTTGGCGTCCACATTGAATTTAAAAGTACGGTAATTGTACTTTTAAACAAAGTTTTGATGTTGACAAGAGGACACTGATGTTTTATCTTTGAAACATTAAAGCATCTTTTTATCTTGAAAACATTAAAGCGAACAATATCGCTTCGACTATATCCCCTAACGGTGTTTTTTTTCACATAAAAAAGTAAATATTGGACAATATTTTTAATTTCTTGCGGCAATGAGTAATTGAAATTTCTTTTGTGTGATTTTCTTTTTCTTTTTATTCAAATATCGTTATCGTAAGAATTATAGCGTTGTCGTTTCGCTGATTGCGAGTTTTAATATAAACAGATTGCAAAGCATTATTCGTTGACTGGGAATAATTTACTATCATATTGACCTGAGTACAAAAATTGATTCAAGAATAAAAACATTTTTTAAGAGGTTTTCCACCGTTCGTTGTACAAGAAAGCAATACAGAACAATTTTTTTAATTCCGTGCGGCAATGAGTAATTGCAATTTCTTTTGTGTGATTTTCTTTTCGATTTTATTTAAACATCATTACCGTAAGAGTTTTCGGGTTACCGTTTCGTTGTTTGCGAGTTTTAATATAAACAGATCGCAAAGCATTGTTCGTTAACAGCAGGGATTAGTTTGCCGTCGTATTTACCTAAGAAAATGAAAATTGATTTAAGAACAAAAAGCATAAGTATTATTTAAGACATTCTCTACCGTTCATTCTACGATTAAGCATTGTTATAATAAAAATATTTTTCTATCACTACATATAGCACAATATTTTTTTATCCCTACGTATGCACATTGTTCATTGTGCATTGCTATATTAAAAATACATTTCTATCACTACGCATTGACAGGGATCTTTCTGGCATATATCGTTTTACATCTCTCGCACGCAACCCACTGCTGAAGTATCATTCTGCCTCATAACACAGCTCGCTTCTCATGATTTATTTATTTCGTTCGCACGCACATGGAGCCTATATAAAGGCGCACCGTGTATTATTAGGAAAGTGATCACACATCGAGGAACAGAAGGGTCCCCAAAGCGCCACTTCGTGGCGCTGATTGTTGTAAGCGACAGCTTGAAGTGAGTTAGCTAGTGGTGTGGTGTGTGGTGTGGCGAGACGCATAAGAAACGTCCGTAAATTCGTATATAGCACGTAGTCACTGAGTTCCGCAGCGCCGCTTATGCGGAACCTTTTTTGGGGCCACTTTTACGGACGCCCCAGAATACGGAGATTGGACTCCTTCCCTTTAGTCTCCTTGCTGTTTTCGTGCGGGCAGCCGCAACGGTTGCGTTGTGTAGCAACACTCGTTGCTCTCATTATTAGCTGCAACGGTATGATATTCGACAGTGTAAAGGAACGAGAGACGGCAAGAAAGTGCGTTACAAGATTTTTGTCATTTTAACGCTGCGTACACAAATGTTTCATGTCTCCTCAAAAATCTCTCGCGAGGTGTCCAGGCTTGCCTGACATTCTCACGATCATGGCATCATTCTGGCCTAACAATAAATGAATAATGTGACAAGTGTTCGAGCTCCACAAGAGTTTTTACATACTTTCGTCAGATTGGCTCTTTGTTGACGCACGCAGCAAGGAGCGTTTGTTTTCTTCGGAGTACTCATAATGGAGGTGATAAGTGATAAATTTTTCTACGTGTACAGTTCTTCGCTCGAAACGAGGATTCAAATAAAAATGTGAGTTCCTCAATATAATGTGTACTATAATATTTATTTTGTTATTATTATTACATACTAATAATAAACAATGAATCGGTGTTAGATAATAAATAATCAATTGTTATAAGGTAATAATAATTTTTAAAATATATTATTATTAGATAATAATAATAAATAATCAATTTTTTTGCGGTGATAATAATAATCTTAGCTAAACGGTCACCCTTCTAAGTATCAGCCCAGACCAACGCTGCTCGGCACAAGAGACGTGTCAAAACTTTCTCTTATTAACATATTATTATTATTATTACAACATCAACATATTATTGACATTACGGTTATTATATTATCAATACATTATTATTATTCTTGTAATTACATTATCATCACATTTATTATTATTATTATTGTTATATTATGAACTATACAGAATTGCATAAGAATGGCATTTCTCAAAGTTTGCAAGCCTCTTAAAATTCCTGTCCAGCTTAATACGGCGGTGGTACGCAAGTAATTAATCCGCAGCTGGCTTATCTGCATCGTTAAATGATAACGACGCTTCAAAATTGGCTCAGTTCGACGGAAGACACCCAACGCACGGTCGTAGCGTACCTCAGTGCATGGAGCGACAAAAATCTTCAATCTCGCCATAACCGCCACGTCTATGTGTTTATTCTGTCTCAGAGGGACTCTGGAGGGTAAAAGACAGAGGCCGGAGTACGACAAATTGTTGCTGGATCCAATGATAAAGTTCTCTGGCCTGTACGGAGCTGGTGGAGGCAAAGGCGACCTGGCAGCTTCGCTGCAGGTGTGGGGTGGCGGTAGACCCCTGGCGCTGCCTGTTTACACCGCGTACAAGCACTTCACCTCGCGATGGAAGTAAGTATGCTTTGTAGGATTGCGGAGAAGGGCATTTGTTAGAGTGGAAAAAAATAAGAGATTGGATTATACGAATAGGAAAATACAGGACACAAGGATGATGTTCCAATTTCTATTGTTGGAATGCAAGGAATTTTGTTTTTTTTTTTTCATTAATTCATTATCATTCTATTTCATTGGTAGTTTGAGGCTAGGAAAATGAGTGAAACATTTTAGAGGATTTCTTTTAATTTCTGTAACCCAAATTGCAACGAAACATTTGGGGTGATAAGAAGAAGAAAAAAGTCCATCACAAAAAAAAGTATGGACACAATTGCAGAAATAAATAAAACGTAGCCAAAATGTTCAGTCGCAATACCATAGTAGTTGTAGACATATCAAAATAATTGCAAACAACAATAATGAAAACACTTGGTAGTAATATTAGAATAATAATTGTAATAGCAAAAACCCAAATAATTTTGTTTGTATTTGTTTTATTTTACCACAGATTACTCATTATCTGATAGCTGTAATCAGTAGCGGTAATAATTATCAATAGTAAATCTCAATAGGTTATAATTTTTTATACAAATAAAACTGTATTTAAAATAAAAATTATAATCCGCAGATATTAATAGTCACACTATTCAAATAATGATAATAACAATAATAATATCAGTAACGAAGTAATAGTAGTACGGCGACAATAGTTGCAGTGACAGAAAATCGTCCTGCAGTTTGCATCGTTGAGATGCAACGAAAATTCTCTTTTATATTTTTATTCTCTCCTTTTGTTACTTTACATAAAACTTATTTGCAGTATAAAGTTTATTTGCGGTAAAATGTTTGAGGGATTTTCGCAACGAGGATTTGGCAAATGAGAAATAATAATTTCCATTGCACTCCAACGCAGCAAACGTTAATCTCACCGCAAAAGTCAGTAGTGCGAAAAATTGGCTTGTATTTCAAGAATAAAAAAAGTTATTCGAGAATAAAAGCAGTATGATAATTCAGATCGTTTTTTATTTATTATTCTCCAAATTCGTAGCTTTCTCATTGTTGAATCTCAATTACTTTGTTTTATTTTGCCCAGAATTTTATAAGTATTGCGTTATATGAGACTTTTGTCACCGTACGTCTCCAAACGTGTACAACTGCAAATGTTTTTAGAAAACTTATTTTATTCTCGTGTGCAAGTGTCTACCCAGCGACCTCATTGATTCACAGCTGGAATCAATGGGTGACATTGCCGATATCGTATTCCGATTTGCCAAGAGACGCTCAACTGTGCATAACTCTGTACGATTGCGCGGGTCCGGGGACTCAAATACCAGTCGGAGGAACGACGATATCGTTGTTCGGCAAGCACGGTGTTTTTCGTCAGGGAATGCTGGATCTGCGAGTGTGGCCGGGGATCGAGGCGGATGGGAGCGTGCCGACGTCGACACCGGGCAAAGCCAGAGATCACGGGAAGGAGCAGATGCAGCGATTGGCCAAACTGGCGAAGAAACGTCGCAACGGTCAGATGAGCAGGGTCGATTGGCTGGATCGCTTGACTTTTCGAGAGATCGAATTGATCAACGAGAGGGAAAAGAGAGCCTCGGAATACCTGTATCTGATGGTCGAATTTCCGGAAGTTACGATGGACGGTATTCCGGTAAGACGAAAGTTCCGCCTTCTCGTCTCAGTTCTCTCATCAGGCGTTTTCCTTTCCAATTTGTCTTTCATATTCCGCAGTACTCGATCGTGTATTACGAGAAAGACGGCGACGAAGTCGTGCAGCACCGATCTCAGCCCGATGTCGTCACGCTACCCGATTACGAGATTCTTCAGGTAAAAATTGAGAGCGGACTGGTCGAACGGCGGGGGCGCGGGGGGTGGGCAATTTGCTTGAGAAACGCGCATTGACCCGTTAAACTAATTCGAAGCCATACACGCTTGCAGTACGTGCTCGGTAAGATGCTCGAGTGCCTGACATGCATTAAAAACTTTATTGCCCGCGTCGCGAGATTTTTCTTCAAAACTTTGACAATCTGTCTCGAGGAACTGTCGAAGGAGAGTTTGTACAATTTTTATCATATGTGGCAGAGCGGGCATTGTCACGAGGTAACGAAAAAAGACGATTACTTTTTGCCTTTTATCGATTACGATTTTCATTGACGAGATCTTTTATCAGACGTGGATATTGGTCCAATAGAAGTTTTACTTTCCTTCCACGAGTTGCCCTACGGTATTTTCGAGATATTTTTTTGTTGTTAATTTACCTTTATGCATAGTTACGGAAGATTGTCGATCACGCTGTTTATTGCCAATGATATGTCTGCGGGAGATATTAACAGTGGCTGAATTAGCAATTTTTTTTTGAAACATTGTGCTGAGTAGGTTAGATTTTTAAATCCTGAAAACGATGTAGTGGTACTTATGGATATTGTGAAGTTGAATTTTTATTATACATATTCGGATCTTCCTTCAGATATTGAAATACTGTGGCGGCCCGAAAAAGAATCGAATTTCATTAATGTGGTTTGAGAAAAAAAACTGTACATTATAAAAAGTAAACAAAGATTGGAATAACTAAAGAATTCCTTTTGCACAGGGCCGTATTTTGTAAGGGCATGAGCGGGGCCCTTCTGAATCACTGATAAATTACAGTGGTGCATAATACAGAAAAAGTAACAATTATACCCAACGACAAACTGGAATAATAAATTTCGCGCATATTTCGTAGCTTTAGACATTTGTACATATTCTGTGAACAGTCGCGGCGGCGAAAGTTCTTCTGCTAGTCATACTTTGATAAGTTAAATCATTAATATTTTCTTTAAGCATTCGGTGAATTTTTTAGCACGCGTGAGCAGTTCACATGAGGCACCTAGAGTTGTTCAGTGTATAAATTATTAGATAGACATGTGGCCAGCGTGTCATCTCTATAAAGCGCTGTATGAATGAAACGATTTTTAGAGTCGTAATTTTTGGTTAAAAGGTCGGTAACTTGGCTTGAAATTTTGCCAGTACACTGGGATCTAGTTTTCAGTCGATTATAGACGGAAATTAGTTAATTGTTGATTATTCGGGTTCGTGAAAGGAATACTTTAAAACTTCATCATTAATATCGTCGTGAGTGGGCAAAGAGTTGCTGGTTTTTTTCGTTAATCCTTCCTTGACACACTGGGTCATTTTGAACCGGACGAATTTTAAATAAAATGCTCACTTTCCTAAAATTCTATGTTTGCAATAATTTTTTTACAGCAGTTCAATTTTAAACTTTCCGAATTTTAATTATGCAGACATATTAAGAAACGTTTGAAGTGTATCCTGGATTTTTCTCACTAAAAACCGACTGAAGGGTCGTTGAGGGCAGGCGGAAGAAGTACTATGCCGGTTCTTATTGACCCAGCGTGTCAAAGCAATACAGTTCCGGTTCAAAAAATAATCGCATTTCTTTGGTGTGATTTGGGAGAAAGATGCACATTCGATCAATTTACGGTTTAGCACATTATTTGCGTATATTATGAAGAATAAACAAAGGTTTATATCAGTAAAATTCCGTCATTGACATCTATGACATTGTTCACGACATCAAAGAATGACGTCGTGGGTGGGCAATTGCTGGTCTTTTTCATTAAAGATTCGAACGCTATGCGTCGTGACTCTTTTTTTGGATTTGGACATACAATTGTATACCTAATCATTAACGGAGTTATTTTTCAAAATTAATTTTTGCATATTTGCATACACCAGAGTAAAAAACCAAATGTCGGTTTTCACTAGCAACTTGTTTTCCAACTTTGTTACACGATCGAAGGAAAATCTCGTAGAAGCGAAGCACCACAAGTTGGCGCGTAGTTTGCGAAGCGGTGGCAATACCAGGGAGGTAAAGCCAACGTCGAGTGTGAGGGACGCCCTGAACACGATACTCGCCTATCCACCAACGACGAGCCTCTCGACCGAGGAGCAGGATCTCATATGGAAGTTCCGGTTCTATCTTTCCAATCAGAAGAAGGCACTGACGAAATTCGTGAAATGTGTGAATTGGAAGGTCGCCGGTGAGGAGCGTCAAGCGTTGGAGATGCTCGCGCTATGGACACCGCCGGATCCCGAAGACGCCCTTGAGCTTCTCGGACCCGCGTTCACTCATCCGGCCGTCAGGAGATACGCGATAGGTCGCCTCAATCAGGCCCACGACGACGATCTCATGCTGTACTTGCTTCAGTTGGTGCAAGCTCTGAAGTACGAAGATTTCGAGAGCATCAAAATCGCCAATGAAAAGTTGTTCAAGGATAACGACAGGGGCGACAGACCGGAGAGGGATATGAGGACGAACGAGCATTTGACGTCGGCACCCATGTCGACTGTGGGTATAAATTTTCCTCAAAGCTCGTAAGGCATTGTCCCGGGTATTTGACTGTGTACGGAAATCATCTTCAAGAATAACACCACTCTAGCGGCAGAAAATAAGGCCTAACTTTGACAATTTATTTTGAGAGTATGAAAAAAGGAATACGATTTATTTTGAAAGGGTTTCTTTTTTTTCGATAAAATGATACATACATTTCTTTTCATACACTATACAAATACACTATACATACACTATACAAATGATACATACATTTCTTTTCATACACTATATTCTTTTAGAATGACAAGAGAACCCGCCACTTTTTCCAAATATGATTTTCTGTTCGCAACATTTGGATCAGTCTCGCAACTCTTGCACTTTGGCAATATTACGTGAACAATGAATTTTCCAGTCCAGCGAATCGGAAACTGGGCAGTCGACGTGCAGCCAAGAGCCACCGATGGACCTCGCCTCCTTTCTAATAACTCGAGCCTGCCAAAATTCAATGCTGGCCAATTACTTCTATTGGTACTTGTCGATCGAGTGCGAGGACCAACCGGATCCGGCGGTCACTGTCAAGCAGGACACGAGGGTTCGCGAGATGTACGTCACAGTGATGCAAATGTTCTCCAAGGCGTTGTCGGAAGGCAACGTCGTGTGGCAAAAGAGACGCGCCTTCCTCAAGAGGCAAAAAATCTTCATTGACCAGCTGGTCTCGCTCGTCAAAGCCGTTGCACGGGAGAGCGGCAATCGCAAGAGAAAAACTGATCGACTCAAAGCCTTGCTCGCCGATCCCGATCCCGTATTTAAAATTAATTTTTCCAATTTCGAGCCAATACCGTTTCCACTCGATCCGGAAATATCCATCAAAGGCATCATACCGGACAAGTAAGATACCAGAAAAACGAGGTGGCTCCAGTTCGAGAAAAAAACGCTACGGTCATTTTGTAACAGAGTTTTTGAAAAGAAAAAAGGTTTGGGTAATTTACTGAGAAAAATCGTACGTTTGCTGTTTAAAAGACAAAAACAAGCTTCGTTACGTTTTTTTTTTAAATTCTCACCTACTTTTTTACGCATTCGGTGAAGTTGAACGTGGTCTTTTTAAATACATTTTTATAATTTCTTTGTTTCCATCAAAAAATCGTTTTTCTGTCGAACAGTGGTCATCCTCGAGTTGCGAACGTATGAAATACTCGAAAAAAATGTACTGTGGCTATAATGCGAACAATTGAACGGTACAGGGCCTCCCTTTTCAAGTCAGCCCTGATGCCTTCGAAGCTGACTTTCCTGACGACGGAAAACACCGAGTACATCGCGATATTCAAGCACGGCGACGATCTTCGACAAGATCAGCTTATTCTCCAGACCATCGCGCTGATGGACAAGCTTCTGAGGCGCGAGAATTTGGATCTGAAATTGACACCCTACCGGTGAGTGTATCGCCGTCGAGGATTTTCGTACTTTCCACTGCGATCAGAAGTCAATAACGAGCACGTTTGATTTCAGAGTTTTGGCAACGAGCACGAGGCATGGGTTTTTACAATTCATCGAATCGATCACGGTCGCCGAAGTGCTGGCCAGCGAAGGCTCGATATTGAACTTCTTCCGGAAACATCATCCGTCGGAAACTGGACCTTACGGCGTTGCGTCGGATGTCATGGATACTTACGTCCGAAGCTGCGGTAAATTCTCCGTCTGGGTTACGCGATAAAAAATTGCATTTGGAGCTTCGATTATTTAAGAGGATAATTGAGGATGATTAAATTCTCGCAATTTTCCCGATCATAAACCGATTAACATTATTAATGAAACTTCTCGATCGTCTTGATCAATTCCAATTGTTATGTTGGTCTGATTCTTCGCAAAATGATAATTTCGAATAGACTTCGCCGATGAGCCAATCGACTGGACTTTCCCACGTCTGAAAAATCAGCATCCTTCAGCATTCGTCGTTAGCCTACGATCTTTCAGTTGATAACAGACTTTATCCTCTTTTCAGCGGGTTATTGCATAATTACGTACGTCTTGGGTGTCGGTGACCGGCACTTGGACAATTTGCTTCTAACAACGTCTGGAAAGTTATTCCACATCGACTTTGGCTATATATTGGGCCGCGACCCAAAGCCGTTGCCACCGCCCATGAAGCTCAGCAAGGAAATGGTCGAGGCGATGGGAGGAGTCGGCTCGGAGCATTATCACGAGTTCCGGAAGCAATGTTATACGGCATTTCTGCATCTCAGGCGGCACGCCAATCTGATACTTAATTTGTTCTCTCTGATGGTTGATGCGAGTGTACCGGACATTGCTCTCGAGCCCGACAAAGCCGTGAAGAAAGTGCAGGACAAATTGCGCCTCGATCTGAGCGACGAGGAAGCTGTTCATTACGTGCAAAATCAATTGGATCTGTCGGTAACGGCGGTCATGGCTGCTTTGGTCGAGCAGCTTCATAAATTTGCACAATACTGGCGAAAATAAATGACGCGACGACGGGTGTTCACCAACGTCCAACATACGGCAAAACTTACTGTATATATATAAATATATAAATATACGCGATTACATCGTATTGTGGCATTATTCTCGACGAATAAATAAGTTTCGTAAACAAAACAAAAATGTATTAAACAATACGTAGAGATAATCGTACCCAAGAGTGCACTTTCCGTGCAGAAAAATCCTTTCGCAAAACGGTCCCAACGGACGTTCGAAAAAAAAACCTCAATAGTCGACATCTTCGAGTTAATTATTTTTCATGAATTTACGTCCAAGTACCGGCTGTGAAATGATCTCGAACATTATTTTTACAGTAATCGAACGAAGGACGAGTTATCGCGACGCTCGTTGACAATTTTCGTCTGACGCTTGGAAGTGACGGAAGAACATTCTATCCAACATATTATTTGTTACGTAAATATCCGTATATTTATTTTCATTTCATAGTTACATTTTGCGTATGTGGTGCACACTGTAGAAATTAGAAAGTAATATTGTTAGTGTTGAAAATATCAAGTATAATCGATACGATTTTAATAGTACTTCTTTCTTCTTCCATCTATTCCTTTCATTATTCTAGTCCACCGTTCTCATAATTATTTATTCCAACGTAGCACAGACACTAGTTCGTTTGATCCGACATTACCAGAAAGTTTCATAGAAAACGTAACAACTTTTTGTTTCTTCAATTTGTTTTTTCTTCTCTTTCGTCCCCCATTCTACGCCGGTTCACTCGCAACATATAGGAACGCAGTTGTCTTTTCTCTCGTCCGGCAATAACGAAACTGTCTAACGTAAAACGTAATTTTGGAGTTGGCGAGGGGGAGACGGGGATGGCGGTGATGGTGGTGAGGGAAACATCAACAATCCAATTATTCGTAATGCAAATTTTATATATGGAAAAAAAAGTTTCGTATTCTATTACACTTGAACATTGGCGAGACAAAGTATGAATAATACACATATCTCTTTTTTTCTCACTCTCTCTCTCTCTCTCTCTCTCGCGAATATTAACATAATATTTACACGTGTGACCATGATTAACAATGCCACGAAAAATAAAAACAGATTTATTTTGAATAACATGAGAATATAAAGAATATAATGTATGATCTTGGGAGCTTTTAGAAAATTTGTCGTGTTCAAATATCCCGAAGAGCTGTAATGTTCGATCCCGTTCGTTGAACGTGCCCGCGAGAGTACGGTCTGCGTTGAAACATTTCAAACGGGAAGTGGATTTATTAGTCATGCGTTCATTAGAAATAGCGCATCTTGTTTTTTTTTTTCGTATACTTTCGCTCTCTTCATAATAACCGTATTTAAATTCTTCCTCTATCGCCGTAAAAACTGATCTACTCGAGCCAAAAGAAGATGCACCGGGAGTTCTTTCTCTCTCCTAATATGCATATACATATATATAAATATATGTGTATATATATATATATATATATATATGATTCACTCGATTTCGGGACTGGGCCCGTGCACAATAGAATATATTTGAGCGATTTGTTTTGCCGATCGGTCGAACAGGACACTTTTTCTAATTTAAAAAAAAACAAAAAAAAAACAACCCCTCATAAATGATTTGCCTTTTATATTATTTCGTAACACCCAGATTACACAATGTGAAAATTAAAATAATAGGCTCTTCTTCTTCATCGTCTTCATAAAGTTTCGTACGCTACTTTTTTTTCCCTACAACGTAAATACTATTATAACTATCAAAGCAATTCTTGCCTCGCTCAATAATAATTCGCCTCTCCACGTAAATTCCGCCGTGATTACAGCGTTCAACTTTTAAAAAAGAAAAGAGAGATAGAAGAAACAATGTCGGAACGTAGCATTGAGCGAAATAAGAATTCAGTACTCGCGCACACGTACGAGTTCCCCGACGAGTTCTCGTTCTCTCTACCTCCCTCGCTTTCCTATTCTCGTTTTCCCCCTTTATATCACGTCGTTATATTTGTTTTCGTCTACGCGAAACTACGGTCCATCGGGAAATAATCTGAGAAAATATTGCGTCGTATTGTATCGCGCCCACTGATATCCCAAGAGAGACTAGCTCTCAAGAACGCACAAAGAAACTTCTCGTTACTCATTCTTCGTTCTCCTCCTCGCGAGAGAATCCGGCGTGTCTCGTTAAAAAGAAGAAAAAAAAGGAAAAAAAAAATATGCTCGAGTTGTAAAAAAAGCAGGCATCTTCGACACGCCCATTTCGATTTGTCCCCATCTGTATATTGCCGGACGATGGCAGGCCATTGTGCGAATCATGGTCCAGAGTCTCGATCCTTCGTTGCGATTCTCGTCGAGAGATGTGGATACTTTCGGCTTTTGCGAAAAGCCCGTCGTCCCTCATTATTAGTCCTTCTTCTCGTAAAACAAGACGTACGAGTTTCGATAATGACGATTCGAAATTTAAAAAAAGCAGGCGTCACATTGAGGCTCGAGACTGCGGTGAACTCACTATCTCCGTCTATCTCATACAGTCTCGATCCGAAGATCCGTTCGCCCGCCGCACACGGAGTAATCCCATTGTAATCACGTCGAAGAGCGTTTCGATATGAAAACGAAAGTCATTGACGTCACCGATATAACAAAAGCCACGCAATCGTTCAGCTCGTAATCTACAGTGCTCGTGTGAGGATCGAGTTCGTGAACGGATTATATCCGCGCTCGATACAGTATATTATATATATATATATATATCCATGCGTGCGCACACACGCGTCTTTATATATATTTATATATATTTGCATATACATAGATACGTGTATGTGCGCACACACGTATATTCAGTTACTCAATTACATAGGTATAAATTATAAGAATCTAATCGTAGTCTTAAGTCTAACCATTTACGAGTTTCTTCTTTTTTTGTTCCTTTTCATTTTTCTATGTACACTTTCAATGTAGACTCGAGATCTCCAAGCGTCAATCGACGCGAATCTCGCGCCTCTTCCGTGAGTTTTATTTCTCTTGATTTTCCTCTGTTCTTTAGCGTTTCTTTTTTGTGTTTTTCTTTCGAACGTAGGATCGGCCACGAGGGGTCGTTGCACGGCGGTGTGTTCTCGTGTGTATATGTGTGTGTGTGTGTGTGTGTTTTAAACAATATATTACCTTTCGGTAGGCCGCGTGGCGGGTACCGAGCTTTCGACCAAATCGTGCCTCTCCATTGGCGAATTAGCGAGGGCGTAATCGACCGGATATCTCTCGGTGTAGGTAGGCGTAGCTTCGCCCTGTTGTCCGAGCCTGCGTTCTTCCGTCGTCTCCTGATAAAAGCTCTGGGAGGCTTCGACGTTTCTCGACGAGGCTTGTTCGGTTCCCCCGATCTCGTGGGAGTAATAACTGCTTTGGCTGGCCTCGGTCTCGGGATTGGGATCGTAGTAGCTCAGCGAGACGCTCTGGCTCGGATACCGGGGCGTCGCTCGGAAGTAACTCTGGCTAGCTTCGGAGGTGACGTCGCGGGGTTGCTCGTAGTAGCTCGGTGTGACTTCTTCCTGTGGATCGGCCTCGAGTCTCGAGTTCGAGTCTTGGTTGACAGCCTCGTAATAGCTGGCGGTGACTTCGGTATGGCGATGAGCGTAATAGCTGGTGGGTTGCTCGACGCTTCGACGATGATCGGTGCTTTCGGTGACGAAGTTCTGCGAGGAATTCTCTTCGATACCGGGCATCGATATCGGTACCTCGTAGGAGGTGGAGACGTTTTGCTCGACGATCACCTGATCCTCCTCGTAGCTCGAGGTAGGTAGAGCGTCGCCGACGCGCGACGTCGAGCTGCTGTCCGGATTGAGATTGTACGACGAGGTGGGAATTTCCGGTACGCCGTTGTCGTGGATGCTCATGTGTTCGGTCGCGCGGCTCACGGAGGTATCGGGTATCACGCTGGACGACGCTATGTTGAGCTCCTCGCAGGGTGGTATCTCGTACGAGGACGTACTTATGGCGCTTTCTTGATCCTGATCGCGTTCCTGATTCTCCGGTGTCTCGGGTACGTAAGACGAACTCGCGGTCTCGTCCTCGTTCATGCCGGAATTGTTGATCGACACGGTGGACGTGCCGATACCCACATCGTTGCCGATGTCGTTCGATTGCGACGGTTGATTCGCCTGCTCTTGGCCGATCGCCGTCACGTCGCTCTCGAGATTCTCCGAGAGATCGTCGATCTTGCCGACCTCGTAGCTCTGCGTCGGAAAACTCTGATCGTCAATGGCGTCCGCGCCGGTCGAGGGCTCCTCGTCGTCGTCCTCTTGGCACTGCATTATCTCGTTGAAGGACTGCGTGGGAGCGTTCGTGTTAGACTCGATCGTCGTCTCGTACGACTGGGACGCCTCGTTTCTATTCGTGTCCTCGAATGATTGCGTCGGCGGCTCGCCGCTCGCTGTGCTCTCGTCGATCTCCATCGCCTCGTAGGCTACCGATTGCGTGGGCTCCCGCGAGTTTTCGGACTTTGTCGCCGATTGCGTGGGTGTTTCCGGGGAGTCACTGGGCGTGGCGGCAGCCTCGAATCGCTGCTCGTAAGACTGCGACGGTGTTTCCTCCTCCTGACTAGCCTCGGTCGCTTCCACCGTGCGAGCTTCGACGTTGTCGCTCGAGCTGCGCTGGACTATCACCCGCGAGGAACCCTCGACCGTGTCCGCGCGGCCGGGATCTTCCGGAGTCTCGCTCGGATAAATCTCCATCGCGACGGCTTCCTCGGCGACCGCGGTCGCGACGCGACTGTCCAGGTCCATATCGCCCGATGCCACCGTAGCGACGTCGTTCGTCGGCGAATCGAGACTCGACGTGCCCGTCCGCTCTTCGTGAACGGAGGAAGCCTCCTCTTGGCTCGTGACGCTCTCTTGAACCGGCGAGTCCGAGTGATCCGCGTTCGCGGCTACCTCGTCGCCGAGGTTTTCCACGGTTCGGGAATTCGTCGATTCGATCGCGACTTTCTCGCTGGAATCGTCGGGCATCTCGGAGGAGTGAGACACTTCCATTGCCGGAGTACACGTGGTGATTACTTCGCCGCTGGGTTCGTCGATCAGCATTTGCGCCGAGGGTTCGGCGTTTTTTTCGTCCGACGTCGCTGTCTCGGGAAGTATCGCGGGAGCTTCGGGCTCGACGATCATTCGATCGGACGCGTCGCTCACGGTGTACGAGTCGATTCGTGGCAATTCCGCGACCATGGTGTCCGCGGCCTCGGTGATTTTTCCCGGAGACTCGACGCTCGTCTCGGCCGATTCGCGGCTCGCGATCGGCTCGACGTTCTCCGAAGCGACGATGGCCGAATCCGTGATCGGGGAAGCTTTCGTCACGAGCATCTCGTTGATGGAAACCTCGGCGAACGATTGCTCGGTCGTTTCGACATAGGCGTCGTCGATGATGGGCATCGAGGGTGTCGTCTGGGCTTGGGTATTGTCGATAACGATACTGTCGGGTATCGCGACAGAGTAGGTCACCGGCACGGAGGCTTCGGCGTCCTCGTTTTCTCGCGACTGCATCGTCACCGGGTCGTCGAGAGTCGGCAGCACCAGGTACCGCGTACTCGTCGGTATATCCGTTCGCGCGACGTCGTCGCTGGTCGAACTTTCCATTATTTCGCCGATGTCGGGCATCGAATTGCCGGGTATTTGAATGTGGGTCGCGGTGGGCGTCGTCGGGGCGGCCGTGGCCGCGATGTAGGAGATGCTTGGATTCGTGATGGTGATGGGTAACTCGAGGGACGTGGGAATCGCCGAAACTAAGGAGGCCGGGGGCGGCGGGGGCGCTGTCGTTTGCACTTGTATCGGCAGGCTGGTCGGTACCTCCAGTGGCGTCATTATCGGTTGATTCAGGGTGAGCGAAGTCTCGAGCACGGAGGGCGAGGATATCGGCTCGGTAGGTGGTATTATCGTCGATTGCAGTATCGTCTGATTGATCAGACTCGTCTGCGTGATAGACACGCCCATCACGCTGCTCGTCGTGTTGTCCGGCAGGCCGATTTCTTGCTGGAAATCGGTATTCGCCAGTGCCGCCGCGAGAATGTCCTGGTTCGACGTTTGGATTATTTCCGACGTGGGGAAAGTCTCGGCCGTGACGATACCACTCGAACGGCTGGTCTCGGCGGACGCGCCGCTCTGAATATTCGGCGGTGCACCGTTGTCGAATTGCAGCACGATGTTGTCGAGGGTGCCAGCTTCGCCGAGGGAGCTCGGGTCGATGTAGAGGGTTCTGGTGCCGTCCGCGTTTTGGGTCGTTCCCTCGAGCGACATCAGGGTATTGTTGTCCAACGGCTGTATCTGGCCCTGCTCGTCTATCGTAACGAGAACGTAAGTCTGCGTGCCGTCGCTGCTCTCCGTCGGTAGCGCCATTATCTGAGGTTGCGCACTCATCTTCGAGGTCGTTGCCTCGCGTTTCGGTTCCTCGATTATCGTCCCGTCGCTGCTTGTCGCTGCTTTCGTCGCGGCTTCCAGCTTCGTCGACGTGGTATCGAGGCTCTTCTCGATACTGGGACACTCGTCGGCCTCGTTCAGGGGCAATTCCGTGCCGGGTATGACGAGGGGCGGTAGTGGCAGGTTTTGCAGCGTCGACGCGCTACTCGGTGTCGGTATCACCGAACTCACCACCATCGACGTTTCGTTTCCCATTGTCGAGGTCGCCACGGAACTCGAGCCGATCACGTTCAGCAAGTTCTTCTGGGCGTTCTTGGAGGACTTGCCGGATCTCACCGGGGTCTGCTTGTGAGCACCGATCGGGGTCTTGGCCACGTTGCCGATCTGCGTGCCCATACTCGCGATACCTTTCACCTGCTGTGCACTCGCGATCGGGCTACCATCGGCTGCACTCTCGTGCATCTTCTGGACTACAATTTTCTGCTTGCTCTGACGGCCTACGCCACGCGACGTGCCTATCCTCTGGACCGTTGGCGTCGTTGTACCGACCGATTTACTCTTCTGCGCAACCTGCTGGCCCGAGGCGTTCTGAAGCGTCGTTTGCTGGGGGGAACGACCTCCGTGCTGTCCCATCTGACGGACGATCTTCTTGCCCGCTGGACTTGCAGTTTTCTGCGACGCCGTGTTCGGAAAAACCAACGTACCACAGCTCGGCGATTTGATACCGCTCGCGGCTCTTATCTGCTGCTGCGCGCTCGAAGACACCGG
The DNA here is from genome assembly GCA_951751655.1 of Ophion costatus. NCBI lineage: Eukaryota > Metazoa > Arthropoda > Insecta > Hymenoptera > Ichneumonidae > Ophion > Ophion costatus. The sequence continues at coordinate 28,493,660 of OX632363.1, forward strand.
TATTTTTTGACACTTCTGGAGCATCGGTAGCTGGAGCTTTTGTTGCACCGGCTGATAATGAATCTTGGCAGCTTTCGCCGGACTCTTGGCCGCGATGGCTTTCACCTGTTGGCCCGTAATGGGCGTGAGAACGGTGCCCTTCGGGGTCACGAGACCCTGAGCGTTTATTATCGTTTTGCCGGTAATGGCGTGCGACATGGGTGCTATGATGGTACCTTTGGGTGTGCCGAGCGCCTGGGAGCCCAAAGGCGAAAGTATCGTCGTGGCTTTGCTCACCAGAGTCTTGCCGCTTATTATGGTTTTGCCGGTCAATTGTGCCGTGCTTATAGGCGTGTATATGCCACCCTTCGTGAGTATACCCTGCGAGAGTGTGCCGAGGAGGCCGGCCTTCGATGTCGATATCGGCGTCAGCACGCCCTTCGACGTAATGATACCCTGGGTGTTCAGGATCTTTTGTCCCTGCACGAGCTTCGAGGTCGTGGGTGAGCTCGCGTCTGTCTTCGGCGCTATCATCGTCTTCTGTCCCGTCATAGCCTGCGGACTCATCGGCGCGTACATCTGGCCCTTGTTGTTAACGATTTTTTGCACCTTGCCGCTCATCGATTTCGATATGTTGAGCGGCAGCATTTTCGTCTGTCCCGATTGGGCCGAGGTGAGAATCACGACTTTGCCGCCCTGTTGCACTATCTGAGCGCTACCGGTTGCCTTGCCAGCCGGTATTGCGATCTTCTGCTGCGAGCCGGGCTTACCCTGAACGCTGTATCGCATCTGTTGTCCACCCGCGGTCTGAACAATCACGTACTTGCCGGGTGTAGCGCTTTTCTGCGACATCAAGGGCATCGCTTTGCCCCCGGTAGTCTGTTGGCTCTGAAACTTGAGGCCTTTGACACCACTGGCGAACGGTGGCACGAGGGTCTTGATGCTCGTAATCGTTGGCTTCGCTTTCGCCTTGTTCTTCAGTATCGCGGGTGTGCCGCTCTTCTTCTTGCCCGTGCTGCTACTGGTGCTCGTGCTCTCCGTCGTTGTGGTCTCGCTCGTGCTCTTGTACACTTCCGCGTTGGAGGCTGTCAATTGGCCGCTCGTTGCGAGGCTCAGCGTGGTCGGTACCGATGTCGAGGCGGATGGTATTATCGTGGATATCACAACGGGCATGTGCTCGATACTCTCGGGCGTCAGGACATCCTCGCTCAGCACGAACGGCATCGAATTTATGTCGAGCTCCATGTCCGCCAGACTCTGAGAGCTTGCCTGTATAAATTTTTCACCACCGCTCGGCATGCTCATCGTTTGGGTCAATTGCGCGGTGGCTTTCTCCTTCTCGATCGCCGCCGCGGTCGCGGCCTCCTCGGCCTTCAACACCTGAAGTTTTCGCGTTATCGTGAAGTGCGATCCACCCGTTTTACTCGGTGATCTTGTCTTGCCGTTTCCCGAATCCATTTTCATCATTTTCGCCCTTGGCGCACCCTTGGTCTCGGGTTTCTTCTGGCCTTCCGCGTCGAGTTTGTGCTTCGTCGATTTGCCCGGCAGTTTCTCGAGCAATTTGTTCTTCAGTATCTGCATGGGTTCCTTGAGCGCCACGTTCTCGATTATTCGTGGCTTCTCACGCTTCTTCACGGGTATACCGAGGTCCGAAGGTGGCGAAGGTGTCGAGACGCTGTCGCTCAGGGTATCCTGGATCTTTTGTAGATCCAACGTTAGAGCCTCGCTTGCGTCGTGCTTGAGATCCGTGCCGACTAGCGTCGCGGCGAGATCCATCTGATTGGCGTTAGGATCGTCCGGTTTTGCCGCGACCTCGACTATGTTGTCCTGCACCAGAATCTCCACGCCCTCGAACTCGGTCATCGCGTTCAGCGGTGGTACTGTTTGAGTCTCTTGTACGCTGGCGGGAGCGACGAGGGTCTCGTTGTTGCCGCCGGCTATTGCTATCACGAAGGTTTGCTGGGGCGCTGCGCTCTCGGCGGACGGTACGAGCTGCTGCTGTTTTGCTTTTCGCGCCGCATCATCCGCAGCCTCGCCATCCTTCTCGCCTTTCTTGTCTATGTGGAGAGTTTTGAGAAATGCTTCTTGAAAGGAATTTATGGGAATTTCCTCGTTGGCGACGGCTCGTTTGCCTCTCATACCTGCTTCCGGTGGGAATTTGGACGCCTTGTAGCGGGACAGCGACGAGGTTCGCTGCGACGCTTCGGTGTCGACGGGAAGCGTTGCTTTTGTTGGGCTCTTGTCGATTTTGCTCGTATCGCTCGTTCTCCCTTCATCGGAAATCTTCGCTTCGGCAGTCACTTTGTCCTTGTCGATCACTTCGTCGTTCGTTATTCTGGCTAGCACGGCCTCGATCGTCTCCATCGTCGAGTCCGTTACGGTGCCCGCGTTCACGCTCTCGGTCGTCAATGGGGCGGGATCCTCCTTGTCCGCTGTGACCGGTGCGCTTTGGATCTTCTCTTTTTCGACCTGTTCCAATGCTTCTGTGTTCGAATCAACGCTCTGCAGTTTTGTTTCGGCGTTGGGAGACTCGATCTTCGCTTCTGGTTCTGTGGCTTCCTGCTCTTCGGCGATTCTTCGCTCCTCGGCGATTCTTCGCTCCTCGGCTAATCTCTTATCTTCCTCTTCATGAGCGAGCTTTTCGGCCTCTGCTTTCTCGGCTAGTGCTTGTTCGGCCGCCTGCTTTTCAGCCGCTGCTTGTTCCAGGGCTCGCTTCTCAGCGGCCAACTGTTCAGCCGCTAATTTTTCAGCCGCCATCTTCTCCTCGGCAGCTAGTTTTTCAGCGGCCATCTTCTCCTCGGCAGCTAGTTTTTCAGCGGCCATCTTCTCCTCGGCAGCTAGTTTTTCAGCGGCTATTTTCTCCTCGGCAGCTAGTTTTTCAGCGGCCATCTTCTCCTCGGCTAATTTCTCGGCTTCCAATTGCTCGGCAGCCAATTTCTCTGCGGCTAATCTCTCGGCTTCCAATTGCTCGGCAGCCAATTTCTCTGCAGCTAATCTCTCGGCTTCCAATTTCTCGGCAGCTAATCTCTCGGCTTCCAATTTCGCGGCGGCCAATTTCTCTTCGGCTAATTTTTCTGCAGCCAATTTCTCCTCAGCCAGTTTCTCTGCAGCCAATTTTTCCTCAGCCAATTTCTCCTGAGCTAATTTCTCAGCCGCTAATTTCTCCTCAGCTAATTTTTCGGCTGCCAATTTCTCCGCAGCTAACTTTTCAGCTGCCAATTTTTCCGCCTCCAGCCTCTCGGCGATTCTTCGTTCGGCGGCCGCTTGTTCGGCGGCTACTTGTTCCTCGCAGGCGTCGAGCAAATCTATTTGCGACAACTCAAATTTCTTGACGTGCGATTTTTTGGGCGGTAGCTTATCTACGCTTGTCCTGATTGCGTCATATCTCGACGTGCTTTTGGCCTCGGTCGTGCACAATTCCATGTTGTCCGGGATCGAAGCTACGGTCTCGATAATCGAGAACTTGTTCTCCGGTTGTGTCGATTTTTCGCTGTCGCTGTCCTGACTCGGTAGATTTTTCGTTGAACTCTCCTCGGATTCGCCGGGTGACAGCAATTTCGTTATATTGACGGGTGATCCGATACCGCTGTCCAACTTTTTTCCGAATTCCATGAGGCACGAGGCGCTCGATTCGCCCTCGGTTTCCGGACTGTCGAATTTCGTTGACTCTGGCAGTTCGTTAACTCGGGAAACTTCCTCGTCCGTCCGGGACACCTGCGAATCTTCCGTCGAGGCTGCTTGGTCGCTCGTGGCGAGGGTCCGATTGGAGAACTCGAATTCTCGATCGGTAGTTTTTTCGGCAGGCTCGACACGAGCGTCGTTCGCCATAGCCGACTTTTTCTTGCCACCTCGTGCTCGAACGAGCTTGTGTTCTTTCTGCGATTTCTCCTCCGTCTCCGACTGACTCTCGTCGGTTTTCGATGCTCTGTTGTCGGGACTGCTCGTATAGACGTCCGAATGGAGATATCGCTTGTTCGGCTTGCGTCGCCTACCGCTGTACGAACGTTCGGAATCGGACTCGGAGGTTTTACGCTCGCTGTCGCGAGTCCCGAGTGCCGCGACTTTTTTCCCAATTATCATCTCGTGTTTCGGCGAATCGCTGCCGTTGCCACTAGAGTCCAAGGCGGATAAGCTCTTCCTGGGACGTCCGCGTCGACGAGTCGTCGGGTGCTCGGCGCTCGTCGCCATCGCGTCTCCCGATGTTTCGGCCGTCGCGCTCGCAACGAGACCGCTCCACGTGGCCTGATTCGGATTACCATCGTTGTCGGAATTCTCGCTGTTGCCTCGCAGTGACTCGGCCAGCTCGGATACCGTTTCGTCCTCGGTCTCGGTCGTCGCGGGCTCGGACATCGCGTCCTTCTTGTCAGCCTGACTATTCGCGTCCCGTCGCGAAGCCTCGTCGATCTCGGCATTCTTCGCGACGAAAATTTCCTCCCTTACCGTCTCTTCTTTGTCGTCTTCGGATTTCTTGTCTGTAGCACCTATCGAAATCGTCTCGATCTCGTAACTCATGGATTTCTTCGAATCGTCGGTCTCCTCGCGCTCGTCCTTCTCGCCTTCAACCTCGAATATTTCGACGATCTCGAGCTCGGTGACGGTGAGAGCCTTCGAGCTTTTGTCCCGGCTATCCTCGCTCTTCGTAGCTGCGTCCACTTTGGCTTCACCGTGGCCACCGTCTTCCTCCACGGTGCATCGTTTCGTAATCTCCTCCTCGCGGACGTCCTCTCGCCTTTTCTCCTTCGCAGTGGGCTCCTTTTTGTCAAAAAAATCCTGCACGCTCGGAGCCTTCTCCGCGCGCTCCCTTTCTTCCCTCTCTTCCTCCTTGACGCTCTTCATCGCTTGGCTCATCGTGAATTTTTTCAGTATCTCCTTCTTCACCGAGGTGTTCTTTTCGCCGAAAATCCGCGGTATCTTTCTCACCGGTGTGATCGTCGGTTCGGGTAAATCCTCCTCGTCGAAGTCGAAGCACGAGAACCTCGACTGCTTCTCGTCCTTCTCGGAGCTCGTGCTCTTTCGCTCCTCGGTCGCGCAGGCTATGAGCTTCTTCGGTTTCTTGTAAGCGGGCGATTTTTCGTCCTTAGCGAGGGTCGAGGTGCTCGTGTCGGTCTCCGAGTCGAGATCGTCGAGGTGCTTGTTGCTCGAGTGACGCGAGGCTCGGGATGACGAATCGTCCACGTGCAACGAGGCGAATTTTTCCGTTTCTCTCAACAACTTTTCCGAAGCTTTTATCAACTCGGCACCGTCGTCCTCCTTGTCCTCGGTATTGTCCGAACTGTTGTTCGGCGGTGCGGAATTGTTGCCAACCGAGGAACTGCCGATCGAGACTGTGTCGGCGGATTTGTTGAGATCGAGATCCATGTCCTCGTCGGTCTCGTCGTCCCAATCGGCCAAAAGCTTCTCGCGCAATTCCGGATCGGTTTTCTTCTTCTTCGCCGTCGTTTTGTCCGTTTGTTTGGCTAGTTTGCGCTTGACGGGCTCGCTATCGCGCTCGGATTTTCCTTTACTCGACAAGCTCTTCGTTTTTCTCACGTATTTCCGCTTCTGTGTGTCCGCGGGCAGCGAGGGCCTGCCCGTGCTTCTCGGCTGCGCGTAACTCACGATTCTACCGCGTCCCAATGGACTCTCCAGCCCGCCGCCGGAGCAATGACTTTTTCTGTGACAAATGATCACGTTCACACGCGTTGTCGTGAAGCTGCACAAATTGCACGAGAATTGGGGCGAATCGGTGCTCGGCGCTTTCGGCGTACTCGGCAGGCTGCTCGGTTGCTGACGTATTCGTATCTCGTGGTCGCTCTCGCGCAAGAAACGCGGATGCGTTATCTTCCTCGTCGCTGGGCTGCCGTCGCTTCGTCTGCTCATCTCGTCACGGTCGCGCTTCTTCTTCGGTAGCTTCTTCTCGCCGAAAAGCGCCGATATGTCCGGCTTCTCTTCGCGACAGAATTTCTCACTCGTCAGTATGTCGGGATCGCCCCCCGTTAATTTCTCGGCCATCTCAACGTCGCCGGGAAACTTGTCCATGTAGCTGGAACCGTCCTTGCTCTTCGTTCGGTATTTGTCTGCAAATAAGCCGACATCAGTCTTTCGAACGAATTTATTACTTGCAATGCGAGACGTCATCGACGATGCAACTTTTGTTCAGGTTCTCTGCGAGTGAACACAGATTTACTCTTTTGCGTTAATGGATCTGTAGTAACGAAAGCTCAAGCTCGCTGTAATGCGAATGATTCTCAATTATGGTGTCGAAGTTTGCATCGTTGGAATGCAACGGAAATCCTTGTTTGTTTTGTCTATCTAAACTCTTTTAGTTCATTTTTAGGTTATGGACTCCTAAAAAGGGTCATGAAGGATATCTCTGTGATATTTGTGGCCTGAATGGGACGGCAAAAAAATAAGCAAAACAAAATAACTTCGTTGCGGTTCAACGATGCAATCTTCGATACCTTTTTTTATTGGCTTCAAGGCTCGCTCAGGTTAACTTAAAACGTAATATATTTCATATATTTTACATGCGAGCAAAAAAAATTGTTTTGATAGCCTAATCGTGGTGAGTTGTTTAAAACTTATTTTCTCAGATATTGCAATAATAAAGTTAGTACATCCGACTGCGTAATGATAAAAAAAAAACGACTGAATTCTTTCAAAGAACACGTTTGCAATTATCCACAGAAAGTTGTAGCTTCTTTTTCACTTTTTATTCTTTTAGTCTCAATCACTTGTCTAGTAAATTTTTTAATCCACTTGCGATTCAACAATTGCTTTTCTCTGAGTTTAAGTCCCTATATGTTATCGTGCAGTAGTTCATTCTTCTTTTTCAAATTAGATCAACAGTTGTGTGCAGCAAGTATTCTTTTTTTCTCTCTTTGAATCAGACCGATGTTTTCGCCTCGAATGATTATCGCAAAATTACCAACAGCTAAAACCTTTTCGATTATTATACAAAACGCCATAAAAATATTTGCTCTCTGTTCATCAGTGCATTTTTCTGCAAGGGAAATTCTGACACCGAAGCCATCCACATATCGTTCAAACAACATTACCCATCATTAATATAAAAAAAAGGAAAATCAACCGAAACTCTCGTGTACAAAAACATGAGGACGAAGTTTACATTCTGGGATGCATCGATAATTGATATTCCTGAATTCCTTCAATTTCTTTTGACAGATCTTGCCCACAAACATCCTTTGGCAATTTTTTAAGGTATTTATGTAGCGATCTATCATAAAAATTTACAAGCACAACATCTTATATAATAATAAAAATATGACAAACGAACTTCATCGCCATGCAAGAACACTGCAAAAGCTCCGACCATCGAAAATTCCGCAGACAAGCGTGCAGTGAATCCTATGACATTGAAGTTTGCATCGTTGGAATGCAACGAAAATGATTTTATTTTAATTTCCCTAATTACCTTGGGCAGATTCGAACTACGAAAATCACGCAAACATATTGAGGATTTTTATTTAGCGAGGTACAACAAATTTGCAAAATATGATTTTGGATAATAATGGAAATAAGAAATTGAAAAGAATTTTCGTCGCATTGCAACGATGCAAACTTCAATCTCATATGAATCCTACTCCATAGGTCCAACCCGATAGAGCTGGACGACACTCACCCAGTCCCTTTCTAATGAATTCATCTTTCTGTGTGCAATTGTACTTGTAGATCTGATGGAGGTTCTTCACGAATTCGCTGAAAGCAACAACATAGCGAGGATAAGTATATTTTCCACACAAAAGTGAGTAACGACGACGCGAGTACTCACTAAGTGTCCTCCTGAAAGAACTTGACCGCTGCTATGAGCGGTTTCTTTTGAAATTCGATCTGTATGTCGTCCGGTAGATTGTGAAAGCCGGTGACTTGTCCCGGCCACCAGCAGGCGCCGAGTTTCACCCAAACCACGTCGCCGTCCAGATAATTTATTTCCGTTTGTTCGCACATCTTGGCTCGACGCTCACGCTCGCTGGTTCATAAAAAACGCCGCGCCCCGGAGTCGGGTCCGGAGTGTCTCTGAGAAAGTAAAGTTTGGATTCACCGACTAAACGCTTTGCCCACGAGAGGCGAGTGAAGTCTCGAGGATGCGCCTACCTTGTAACGACGGCTCTCGGATGCCAGTTTCTCAGCGGCTCAACGACGGATGCCCAAAGTGGGAAGCATCGCTGCCCTGGGAGGTGCGCGCAGCGGCACTGATCGTTCAGTGGAGTCCCGAGGCAGCTCAGATGCGAGAGCCTGTTGCCCCGGCGGAATTACGCCTCTTCGACCTCCAATATCCACACTTGAGGGGTTAGAATGTTTTTATCGTTTTTTTCTCGCTTCCACTTTTCAGTTACTTTGATCTCCGGCGCCGCGCGTCCCGCGAGAGCGAGCGAGAAAGAGAGAGAGAGGTGGCTCAAGAGAGAGGCACGGAGAGCAGTAACCTGCGTGATCCACTGGTTGAAAAAGATCGCCAGCACCGGGGGTCTATCACGATTAGCGGGAAGCAGAAAGAAAAGAGACGAAGAGAGAGCGGGCGGGAGGGAGAGACAAACTGAGAAACACGGCGCGTCACTCGTTCTTTTTTTCTTCTTTTTTCGCTTCTTTTTCTTATTCTTTCTCACTACAGAGCACGTCCGATCGGCTATTCTTCGTCGACTCGTTATTTTGACTCTGGGAATGAATTCCGCGGATGCGCAAGGCGCATTTTATGAGCCGGAATATGTATTGGTGTAGCAGAGGGTCGCGGGTAGGCCACCGATGCACTGTTCTCCCGTTGCCCGCCGTCGTTGCACGCACGTACGAACACACTTATGCATATGTATATAGATATATACGCGTATGCACGTATACACGAGCGCGAGGGGGCGCGCGCGCGCGCGCACGCCGAAGCACACACTTGCGTCGGAGAGACGCAGAGAACTCGCTCTCTCTCGACGCTCCCGTCCACTCCCGTAGAAGTTGGCGAGCGTCCCAGGACGTGTATACACACCTCCCGTGTTTGCACTTTGGCGAGCCCGCGCGCCGAGTATCACTCCCAAAGAGAGCTCTTATCACTCTCCATCAAAAAGGGCAAGAGACGGAGAGGGAGCGGAAAAAAACGAAAAGCAAAACAACACGAGTACATGTCTCGATACACACGCACACACACCACACATGTAGGCACGAGCGTGATTCCTCGATTCTTACGTCTTACCGCAAAATTCCACACTCGGCTATCGCACTCTCTGTGGCCCCCACACAAATCGGCTACTCGAGACACAACGCGATGTATTAGTCTTTCTCTCTCTTTTTTGCTTCTTTCGCCTACTGTACTACGTACGTACGTCTACGTACACATTCGCCAGTTTACCCGACGTGCATCGGGGCCTCCGTCCAATGGATAGATACCTACGGGCTTTGTAGTTATTCGTATATATATGTATGTCGAATCGTAATGCCGAATGAGAATGCTTCCTTCTCTGCCATCGGTTACACTGCTTATACCCTCGCGCATGGTGTGTTGCGCGCGCACGTGTGTGCGTGCCGCCGAGTATTTCGCGATTTTCGATTGTTCAGTGCTACCAATCGTCGCACATTGCGCGCAACGTTGCTCATACTAGACAAAATATCACGAGAAATTTTTCATCGTGCGCATCCTACTGTGCGCTTTTTTGCGCTCTACAGTTCTCGTCTTTCCCGCTCGAATCTTTGCCGCTTTTCTGTCATTCGTAGGCGAGACGAGCGCGTGGCAAGTTTTCCACTCGTCTTAGAGATTTTCGCGCTCTGACTGCGGGCCATTGAACCTCTCGGGGTGTTTACGATTAACGAGAAAAAAAAACATCGGTCACGTGCCCCTGTCGCGTACGCTATAATTGCGCGTAGATCGCGGATTTTTCTTGAACGATGCACGGGGAAAAATGTTTTTGTTTTTTCTTATAGGTTACGTATCGCTGCGACTAGCGCGGGAAATTGGTCCAGCGTGGAGTTTCGATGAAGTATTCGCGATCGGCGAAGAGCCGGGAGCTCAGTCGCATTTCAATCGCGGATGAAAAATGGAGTCGGCGAAGTAAAAAAAATGGCGCAAGATTACGTAGTACGCGAGTTCGAATAGTTTTGACATTTTGTTGAATGTTTTTTTTGCGCCTTGCACTACTTTATCGCGTATTCGCGAAGTTGCGTCAAAAATAGGTGGGTGTTGATATTTCGCGTTGAACAAACGTATGAGAAGCGTTTGTTTTTTGTTCCGTCCGTTGGACGATTGGCAGCACTGTGTTGTCGAGTAGGAAGCTGCCGCTGAAGGCCGCGCAGTGTGGCGCCACCGTCCGCGTTACACGATCATTGCTGACTTCCGGTTTGTCCTATCGTTTTTCACGAAGCCGAAACGTTTTATTATCGCAAAGAAAACACACTCGAAGCGAGAGGACTCGATTATACGGTTATTTCGACGATACATTAATCGTTCGCCCTGAGCCACGTGAGGTGGATGAGAAACGTCGAGAGTTTAGCTAGTTTGTCAAGCACCGACCGGAAGTTTCCGCTCGCTCGCCCCTGTGTCTGTGTGTACGTCACACACACACACACACACACACACGCGCGCGCGTATATTGCGTCGATTATTCCGAATTCACGATATTGCAAAAATAATGGCGACCGCCGTTCCCTCACGATTTGCCGTGCTCAGTATCGATGACGACGATTGCAAGCCGAAAAAAGTGCAAAAGCCGACAAGCGCTGGCAAATCAAACCTCAAGGCCAACAAAAATGACAAACAGAAGCAGCAGCCTAAAAAGGACGACAAGAAAAAGCCGAATAAGGTAGATCGTACGATGTTTGTTTTCTGTCAACCACCCCCTCTCTGTATTCGCACGCTTGTACCCAATAAACGACATTGGACGACGACGAGCTGTGGCGGGAAAATTCGAATCGTTATGTTGCTGGTTCGGTGTGCAGAAATTATAAATTTAATATTCGTGAATTTTTATATCACATGTATATTGTTTACTTTTATGTTTCGTTGTGTGAATATAAACATAGCAAATATACAGCCGTTGTATTTAATGATTATCAATACATACTTTATTCAATACTTTATTTATATCAATATAGATCAAGCCGATAAAGAATTTAATATCTTATCTATTTATTAATGTACATATCATTTTTGCCTTTCTGCTATATACAAACTTGTGGTAATTATTGAGTGTAACTATACTTTGTAGTAAACATAAAACTATGATGCTGCTACAACTATAAACTGCATTAAGACAATGTAATATTAATACAATATATATGCAACATATAAATGTAATATAATAAAATATTGAACATTAATTTTATTCATATATATTTGATAATCATTCAACTCACGATTTATTTGAATGAATGGGTTAAACCTAGCTCCTGGCAGGAGGAAAGAGTAATTTTTTCTGGGAAAATGTGTGCAGGTTTTTAAATGTTTTTTTTTCTACCTTAACAAGTATGGTTTTAAGTATCTACTACAATCTTGGAATTGCAAAATATTTATAAACCTCATAAATACAATGGTTCGCGCAGACTGCTATTTGAAAAACGTCCCTTGCTGGGACCACTGCAGCTCGGAAATAAACAATTCGAATGCATTCACTTTCTGCATAAAATTAGCCAGTGCTTGGATGAAGGATTTTATAAGATATTGATTTGTTTTTGTATTGCTGCATTTTAAAGTAAAAGTATCGATTTCCGGTGAAAAAACGTTTCATTTTCGTCGACACAAAAAAACGAGGCGTCAAAAAAACATTTCGAACTGTCGAGCGCTGCTTTTAATATGTAAAGGGAGCTCGTAAACTTCAGAGTTGATCGGCGCAGTGATTTGTGAGATATCGTGCTTACCGATTTTGAAAAACTAATTTCGAGAAAATTTAAGGTTTGCTGGTTCGCGGAACCTATTTATAAATCTTTATCAGAGATAAAATAGAAATTATGGATCATGATAAATGAACTCCCCCAATTTTGAATGACTTGAAATTCTCTGAGACTCTTTTCGAATGTTATGTTTGTCAGCCCTGGATCTAGGGGGGAGCGGGGGGCAACCATGGTACCTGGCCAGGGCAGCAATTTGAGAGAGTACCAAATTTATGTGTTTGAAAAAAAAAATCTTGTTTCACTAACGCGCCTAGCATCCAGGGTGCTTTAGTGAAAGTGAGCATCAATGGCTTTGCGATCTCAGCCATAGAAAATAAAAATGCCTATGAGACAAACTTTGATGAGGTAATAGAATCTTTTGCGAAAAGGAAATCTCAATGTGTAAAGCTGTCGCAAGATTAGATAGTTCAATTTGCTGGCACCTAACGATTGAAGGTGTGTGTACAGTCTGGCTTGTGCGTTTTCTACACTGGTTGCATGTATTGTATATTAATGTCACACATACGAAAAAGATAATTGCAAATAGTTCATAAAGTAAGCGAATTTATTTGAGGGTTCGTATTTTACTCGTCACAAAAAAATCCCACCCACTATTTTTGTTTTGTGTGTTTTTCAAAATCTTCAATCTCAAATGGTGGAGGGAAGGGGAACCAATGTCAAACTGTTGCCCTAGCTCGGAAAAATTGTAGATCCGGGGCTGACGTTTGCAGAAGTTGAAAACCAAAAATCGATATTGTAAAAAATGTCCACTAGGTGTAGGCTCTTAATATTATTGGCATCGTGAACCCCACGCTCGTCACATTGGGCAATGTTACAGAACAAGAAGAAGAAAAGTGGCGGCGAGAGTCAACAATGGGAACAGTGGAAACAAAAAGACACAATGGTACGTGCTTTTGCGCCTTTCGTCACATTCGCAAGGACGAAGGTAAGCAGGATTGAAGTTGCACGGTGTAACGTGATGATTTTTCCTCAAGGCCATCGAGGAGACCTACGAGCAAGAGCTGCATCAGGCAATATTGCTGTCCAAACTGGCGTACGAGGCTCAAGGCGAGAACGGCGCTGCTTCCAAAGAACAGGACGATTCGAAGAAGTCTCAGGGCAACAAAAAGTCCAAGAAAGCCACCATGTCGCTGGAGGAATTCAACAATCTGGGCACTTCCGCCCAGGTCGACGAATCGACAGCAATCGCAGACCCGGAGAGCAAAGACTGCAAAACCAGAGGTAGCCTAACGATATCGTCTCACCGCATGTTTTTTCCTCTTCGAATGATGATTCCACGGCCAAGTGGCTGATCCGATCACAAGTTTGTGCTTCAGAGTCAGACACGCAATTCTTCGAAAGAGTCGACAGAGACACTAAGAACGAGATAACTAAGAGCAAAGAGAAGGACATGTTGAAGTCGAGGTTTAATCAGCTCGACGACGATATCACGTCCGCCCAGCTCAAGGTAGAGGTGGAAAAACGCGACGAACAGATCGCACAGCTCAGACTCGAGGTCGAATCCCTGAAGGACGAGCTGACTCAAGTCAAGAACAGAAATCGAAAGCTCTATCAGATACTCTCCCATGGAGAGAGTAAGTATTTTTACTCTCATCCTAGCAATCTCCCATTTATTTTTTAACGGGTCATCACATTGTAACCGGTCGGAAAATGGATGATTTTCGCGTTCTATTTTTCGATGGGAAAAAATACGCTAATCAGTCTGATTTTCAGAATCACAACACTCGTAAAGAACGGATAATACATTTTTAAATGTTTATTCATTTGGTTACATTTGTTTTAACAATTGAAAATACCTTTGAAAAAAAGGCGTCCTCACGGTGTGGCCGTAAATATGATCTGAAACAAAGTTTGTAAAAAGATTATTAATCGGTATAAAAGCCGCTATCTTGCTATGGTGGTTTTTTAAAAATCAGGATTGACAAAATGGCGGCGGTTTGAAAATAAGTACCGAATTTAGCCTATTTTTTCGACAGTTTTTTGTTGAAAAAAGTAGGAAGATTTCAAAGAAAAAGGTTCGCGAGAAAAAACGCGTCTGTCCGTGCCAGGTCCCACGCAGCTGGTCGAAACCCTTTTTCTAAGAAATGCTGTAACCACCGAAATAATTCGAATTATGCGATCAAAATTTAACAGAATGTTTATGAAAGTTCATATTTTTGAATAATGCACGAAAAAATTATTGTCAGCAAATATTACACTGGAATGGTCCCTTAATAACTTTTTCCATAACGAAAAATGACTGTCGACGAAAAATGCGGTGGAATTTCAGACATTCACCTTAAATAAGTACACAGTTATACGAAAACCGTTGAGGAAGAAAAACATGTTTTTGAGGGAGGACAAATATTTTTTCGAACTTCGATTTGCCATTATTGTTGCGCGATTTTGATTTTTTCCGACTATCGCACCAAATATATATTCAGCGATCGTAAAAACCTACTGGGGCAAGATAATTTGTAGCAAAAAAAATGATTCTTTCGTCAAAAGAAGCTCGATTAAAATTTACCAATCTCAATTACACTTTTTCTTCGCTGTTCACGTCTACCCGTCAATATTATTTAGCGAATGACCAATTTTACGCTCACTGGCTTCTGGGCCTTCGATTTTTCGAATTATTCCCCGGCTGAAAAAATAATCGCGCTCGCAGGAAAAAGAAACAGAGATGGATTGAATTTACGCCGTTTACTTGCAGTGAAGGACAAAGCGTCCGTACTGGCGGAGGTCACCAAACTGCAAGAGATCCGGGACGAATTGACGCTCGAGGTAACGACGCTGCACGCTCAGTTGGAGCAGGAACGATCGAAAACGAGAGCATCGAGCGCTGACGTCAAAACCACGAAACAAAACGTAATTTCGCCCCCATATGCCGCACATATGAAACCTCGAATCGTTCAATTATGATGTTGAAGTTTGCATCCTTGGAATGCAACGAAAGTTAATTTTTCTGCTATTGCTCACATTTATTTCGCCCATTTAGCGTACGAAAATCACCCATATGGTTTCACTTATCCTCATTAGACTCCCGCGACCTTCATATGTAAAAAGCAATTACGGGTCATGATGAAAGTCGAGAAATTAAGAGAATAGAAAAGAACCTTCGTTCCATTCCAACGACGCAAACTTCAACGCCATCAGTTATGCTACAAAAAAAAAGGAAACAGAACAAGAGGGACCAAACATTCAAAACCCACGATACGTGATGAAATATTATTTATTTATATTGAATATCGAGTGTTTGGATATAGCGTTGTTAAATATAACAACATATATTATTGGGAGTACAAATAAGTCTGCGCCGCTTGACAAAAGATGGCCCCACCAGGAGGTTGTGGTTGAAATTGTCAGATGTAAAACGTCATATCGTAAGGTTGGACATCCGGCAAGACCATAATCTTGAAACATGAGCGATTTTGTACGAGCATCACATAATTTTTTCGTGCGAAAAAGTCGAGTTTTGAGTCGAATAAGCCTCATTTGCGGGAACTTTTGATTTGCTTCTTTAATTTGAAGAAATCTGCAGCTGAGGCGCATCGATTGCTTGTAGAAGCGGTGAGGCTGCTTTAAGTGGGATAAGTTGTCGTGAGTGGTTTCACAAGTTCAAGAACGGTGAGGTTGACGTCGAAGACAAAGAACGTAGCGGAAGGCCGAAAGTGTACGAAGACGCGAAATTGGAAGCATTATTAGAGGGACATTCGGGCCAAACGCAAAAAGAACTTGCACTTACATTAGGGGTGACTCAACAAGCAATTTCAATTTGAATAAAACATAAAGTACCGTTCTTTCACAATAAATGCCAAATTTATGATAAAAAAACGGCAGAGACTTATTTGTACTTCTAATGTATTAATGTAATACCGTAAACCGGGGTAGCTTTGGAACTGGAGATGCCACTTTGGGACATCGCGTAATATTCGACTTTTGAATTCCCCAACACCATGCCTCATGAATTGGCGCGCAATCACCGCTACTGCGATACGCTGGTATGTGCTGGCACCTATGCGGCAAATATTTGACGCCGTAGTCGTACTGACGTGTCTCAAAGTTACCCCGCTTTACGGTAAACAAAACTTTAACGAACTGCATTGCGTTAGGAAGTACCACAATTGCATTCAATAGCACACTATTTCTTTACCCTAAATATTGTAATGAAATTTATCCAAATTCTCATATTTTTAACTTTTACATTAAATATTGTTTATAGTCAATATTACATGATTAAATATCACTCAAAATAATGCAATACAAAATTATTATATTAATATAACACAAAAATGCTATAAATGATTAAATATTGCATTAAATATTGCAACAAATTAAAATTACATCGTATTAACATGATCCATAAAAAAACAGCAGTCAAAAAGGTTCTAACTGGACAATTAAGTAGAAATTTCGTGTTCCTAGTCGAAAATTGAAATTCCTGTCGTCCTCCCCCTCGAGCCACGAATCCAGTATGCGTCTTCGCATACTGAAAAAAAAAAACGTTTACTTGATATGTGCAGAACAAGAAGAGACCGGCAACCGAGAACGCCTAAATTCCCCGCTCTGTCCGGAGTCTCATCAAGGAAAACAGAAGAACAAAGAAAAACAACACCGACAACAACATTATGATCTCACCAAGTTCTCGATACGAATAAGTAACGAGAATTGTATCATCGAGGCGATCGTGCTCCATTCGTACAACGGTCGCTGAATGAGTCACGTGTCAGTGATTCGCAAGTGCCGGGAGAACGATCGGCGACTTCCAAACATAACCAACGGAGGATTCCACTTAGCCATTTCGTTCTCTCCGTTCGCGTTATTCATTTTCATATTTTTTTTCTCACTTTTTTCATTTTTTTTTCACCGTGCCGTTGAGTTTGTCCGCAGGGCGTAACAATATTCAGCGGACGGTTATTAATTGCAGTTCCCATTGGATAACACACGTCAAGTTTATTCTTCCACATTACGAATGTTTGACGTTGGCGAGTTTCTTTTTGCACACGAGGTGCGTATCGATATCCCTCACGGGAATCGCAAACAAGAGACAGCGAAGATGAAAGGAAAAAGCACGAGCAACATAAAAAAAATAACGAAGAAGGAAATTGCATTTTTTCGCGTGTGAACCTTGTGAAATCGAAGGCGAGATGCAGCAGCTGCGAATATTTTGTAATAAACACAGTGCTCCACGCAAACAACGCATGTTTTCTTTATCACCTCGTATAGACATATTGAAATCTGGGTCGAGTCAGGCAGGACAAAAAAAAACGGGAACTGGGCGGGAATCTGCAAAACGCCAATAATTTTTTTGCGCTCTCGCGAATTTCCGGTTTGTAGCCCTCGGCCCTCTCTTTCACCGACGTTCGCGTCACCGATTTCGAGCGCTTTCATGCGCTAAGCTTCATCCGGATTATACGTACGCTCGCGTTCATTTTCCCGTAAAAAAGCATTCTTTTTTTGCCTCATTCACGTTTTATCTCGTGCGGGGAAAGAATAGAGAAAGAGCAGGAGAGAGTTCGATACGTTTCGCGGAACAGCTGCACTCCTCTCTACCCGTCTACCGGCCTCTTTTACGTCGTTCCCTCTCTACCCCTTTTTTTCCAAATGGAAATTCGCTCGTCCTCGTTCCTCGACGCGCGTGGCCCAGCCTGCTGAAAGTTTAATCTCACGAAAAAAAAGCAAAGAAGAAGAACCAACGACGAGACTCACGGCCGCTTTTATCTGATTTTTTTTTCTAGACCAGCGACGCCGGCTACACTGGACAATTCAGCGACGAAATCGGGATTGACGTTTGGACGTGAAGCTCGTCACGATCACAATGGGAATGAACTTTTAGTCGATTCGCGAATGACCCACGGAACGCGGAGCCGTCGACGGCGAGCAATCTTTCTCGTGTAATATTCAGAGAGCAAGCGGGCCGAGACATGCAAAACCTACCGGCGATAAGTACTGGTAGCACAACGAATTTCCGACCGGGGGGGGGGGGGGGGGGTTTACAGACCTCGACCACAAAAACATCACATGGATGCTCGGGGAATTATTTAAAACGTAAAGGTCCTCGTAATTCTAAGGGTCCTCAAAATATCAAGGGGCTAGGCTACTGGGAAAATTTCGAATAATCGTTCGCCTGAGGCAACCCGAATTGAAGAGGAAGGTTCGTATGGTGGAGAAATAGCAGGTTAAAGGTAAGCTTATGATTGCAACGACAGAACTGCTGGTAAAACTTTAAATGCGTTTTGCTCGAGACGATGTTTTTCAAAACGGTGTACGAGCTTTTCTTGAGATCTAATTAACCGATTGAGTGGGGATTCGGTACACTTGGTCAGTGTAATAGTAGTTTAGTCTTGACCGATGTTTTTCTTCGTAACGTTTTTTTCTTCATTGGCTATTAACAATTATGTCATTTTTCCTCGAAAAATCGAAAAAAAATTCAAATGTTTTTTTTTTATGATTGATAAAAGCTCTCGCGACCGGAAATATTCGAATTTCACCCCAAAAATTGTACAGCATGTTTATAACTGTCTACACTATCGGATAATGCAGAAATATCGTTATTTTTTAAATTTTACACGGTGATGATGCATTAAAAAATGGCGGACCCATGGCACGGTCTTCTAAACTGCATTTTTTTAACTGGCGTGATCTATAGCTAAAAAACTAATCGACCGATTCTGATAAAATTTGGTATAAATCTGCCCAACCCTATTGTCCAAAACATAGCCTTGCATGGTTTTTGAAAACAAAAAAATTCTCGTTGCATAATGCAATCATTTGTTTTTTTTTTGGAAAGTTCAATCTTTTTGTTTCAAAGTGTACCATTTCATCGATTTTCAACATTATTCACTTTTTCTTGGTTCATATTCTGCGTATGAGTGTTAACGAAAGAAACATCTTCTCTGGTTTTTTTTCAGATCAATCCCGACGACGCTACGTGTCACGCCGTCTGACAACATTCCCGGAACCCTTTTAGAAGACCGTGCCACACTTCTGCCATTTTCAAAGATTATAAAAAAATACCATGTCAAAGCCAATAGTAGTAATATAAAATACCCTAAGTCTCAAAAATGGCGAAGAAATATTTCCTTGACAAAAAAAATCATCAAAATCAGCACTTTTTTCTCGCCGAAGGTATCTCCCCCTTAAGAAGTTTGCTTCAAATTGTTCTCCACGACTTTTTTCAGTCACCAGGTGACCTTCAATATGCCTTTTTTTTAAAATAAATTTCCCTGCTCAAACGCGTGATAATCTCGGGTTTTAAAGCTCTTTCCGCAAGATTTATTTCGCGAATGAATTTTAACTCGGAAACTAAGGGGTTCTCAGATGAAATATTGAAAGGCAATAAAGTTGAAATTAAAAAAATCAGTAGTTCAGAGTTAAAATTAAGGGGTTACGTAGATTTGAAAATTTCAGAAAGTCCATTTTTTTTAAATTTTGTTATGTAATAGTACAATATGCCCAGAATATTCTCCCAAAGTTTTAAGTCAATCGTAGTAAAATTCTAGGAGAGAGAGAGAGAGAGAGAGAGAGCCTTTGGGAATTCCTCCCGTTGGGAAAGACCGTCCGGGAACGACGCAGGTATATCGCATTTTTCTCAAAACACTATTTTTGAAGTCGGTGGACGCGATTTCTCAAAAACCAAGGCCAAACGCAAAAATCATCTTATTGAAATTTTGCACCCTTCAAAATAGCATTGACTAGTGATTGAACGAAGGTTTTTTTTAAATTACAACTAATTTTACAAGGCTATTTTGCATACAACTCTGCCAAAAATTCAAATTTCATTTTTTTTTATCCTCCGTTCAATCACGAGCTATACTTATCCACTAACAGAAAAAATTTGGTTTTTAAATTTCAGACGAAGCTATCATGAGTTATCCTAACCACCACGAGGACACTTTTTTTTTGAGAAGTCTCCGGAAACCAGGTCCCACCGGCTGAATTTCCCAATTTTTTTTTAGACATTGTTGAAATGTTGCTCTTTAATGTGCTTAACATTTTTAATAAAATAATTTATACACATATATTATATTTGATAAAACCGAGAAAACATGGCTTTTTTTTTGCTTCGAAACCAACGTAACTCCTAGAAGGGCGTTGAAATATTGTTTCCAGAACTGCTACTTGCCGCCGGT
Source organism: Ophion costatus (assembly GCA_951751655.1). NCBI lineage: Eukaryota > Metazoa > Arthropoda > Insecta > Hymenoptera > Ichneumonidae > Ophion > Ophion costatus. The sequence continues at coordinate 28,513,612 of OX632363.1, forward strand.
GGTGTGTATTCAAAGAGAACGCAGAACGGGCGTCCGCAGCGCGCGGACAGAGTCATCGACCATCGACGTCACGCGGATCTGGGTTGAGGGGGAATCCCAGCTCGAACTCTTGACGATCTTGACCAATAAAAGGGGCATTAGCGCTAAGTGGACGCTTCGCCTACCCGCGGTCACTCCCCCGCACCACTCTACCCACCCTCGTCCTTTCTTCAGCCCCCCGCTGCTCCCACGAAACTTTCTACGATAGAATCGGGGCGCTTCGAGAGTGCGCGACGCCTGCGAGCGTTCTCACGTGATTCATCGTGCGAACATAGTTCGCGCTTCAACCGTCAATACACCCCGCGGTATCGATGCACATACTGCGGAGTTCGTACAATTCTATCGTGGGGTATTCAAATTATTGATGTTTCTCTCTTTCTACTCCTTCGTTTCCAGACATGTTCGCTGCCTTTATTGCTACGGCAAAAAGAGAAGGGGGGGTAAGGTAAGTTCGTGTCGGAACACTCTTAAGGGGGGAGATGCCTCTAGGCGAGGAAAAAATTTATTTTCATAATTTTTTTTAAAGAATGTTTCCTTCACCTTCTTTGTGACTTACGAGGAAAGGTCGCGAGGTCGAACTCTCCGATTTCGACGAAATTTCGCATGTTCGTAGAATGGGCAAAAATAGGCGACACGTATTTCTTTATGTCTGTGGAATCCCATTTTTAAAGGGTGAAACGCACCCTCCCAAAGAGGGGTGTTTTTCATTCCTCGTCCATAACTCTTTAACGGGTGCGAGATATGAAAAATTTCAAATTGCAACAACGTTTATTTTTCCGTGTATTATACATTGGAGGTTAGAACGATTCAGATAAGAACAAATTTCAAACGAAAAACAATCCGTATTTTCGAGGGTGCGTTTCACTCCTTAAAAATCATGCCAAATTTCATCGAAATCGGAGAATTATGCAGCGATGGCGGCACTTTGTTTGAACAATAAATCAATTGTTTATGAATACTTTCAATTTGAAAAATTTCAAATGCGGCAAGGCTTTTGATTGGTTTGTTCGCAGACGACGGTTTGCGGAACGTGCGCTCGAACACTTTCCTAGCGTAAGGAGGTTAGGGAGAGGGAGAGTGAGAGAGAGGGGGTGGATTTTTTAGGGTGGCTCGAGCAGGGCGGGGTAACTGGGGAGTCATTATCTGACAGTCTATTGTCATTCCTGTGGATTCAAGATTTCCCCTAGTTCCATGGACTCGTATCGTTTTCCATGGCTCCTTTACTTCGCGTATACGCCCCTGAATATCACATATTTGGCTATATAACTGCATCATATATGTATATACATACACACATGCACATACACGAGAAAGCATATTCCAAACTATTCGATTTCGAGGACCATCTTCGTAGTATTGCCTCCAACTCAACATTATGTAAATCCCAATGTCTTCAAGATCACTTACCGGTTTTGCAAGAGCACATTTGTGGAAAGGTTCATTTCAAGAATCACCGTGTCCACGAAATCAATGATTCGATTGAAACAAATTTGCGAACCCTTCTCGAAAATATTACACAGATATAACGGGTTCAAATAGCCGTTGCCGCATGTATAGGGTGTCTCAAAATGACCTGACACTTTCATTTATCAATAAAACGTATTATTTATTTGAAAAGGACGAATATTTTTATTTTGATGTAAGGTACAAACATTGAGGTTATGTGTGGAACATATTATCCGATAAATGGCCACCTCGTCCCTGTTTGCATATTTTTCTCTTTTGACGAAATTTTCAATAACATTTTGGCATAATTGCGGACTAATTTCATTAATGGTGCGTCCAATTGCTTCCTTGAGCTGCGGAATGGTGTGTGGATCATTGGCACACGCGTTTCCTTTCAGAAAAGCCCAAAGAAAGAAATCCAGGGGCGTCAAATCGCACGATCTTGGTGGCCAATTGACATCGCCGCGGCGCGAGATAACACGACCATGAAACTTCGTCTGCAATAACTGCATTGTTTCGCCCGCAGTTTGGCAGGTTGCGCCACCTTGTTGAAAGAATATAGCTTTGTTCGCGCTAGCTACACTTTCTACACTTTGACCAGATACAGTAATAGAGAGTCCACTGGGGGTGTAAGAAGTGTAGAAAAGTGTAGCTAAAACGAACAGACCCTATGTCTTCCAAGTCCATCCCGTTTATGGCATTTATCGGATATTGGGCTCTATACATAACCTCTATGTTTGTAGTTTATATTGATATAAATTCGTACTTTTCTCATAAATAATAGGTTTTATTAATAAATAAAAATGTGAGGTCATTTTGAGACACACTTTATGTATTGAATGGATTCTTTTCGAACGAAGGGGTAAAGAGAAACAGAACTAGGTTTTTCACGCGGACAACTATTTTGACTCTTGTTCCAGGGTAAGTATCACTGGCTTTATTTTTGTCAAAGTGTTATTGATTTTTCATTTTTATATCGTATGCCGTTCACTTTTATTGCGTCATAATATTCAAGAGTGGTTACCAGTGCGATGGTCTAGTGGTTAGCGTGCTTGCCACTAAACCTGCGAACCGGGAGGTCCCGGGTTCGAACCTCAGTCGCGCGCGTGTACATTTTGTCGTGAAATGTTTTTCTTCGGCATTTCTCGGAAAAATAAGACTAGTTCCATGATTGGGGGGGGGGATTGAACACCGGCTGGCATTGATAAAAATAGGTTTTCCGCAGTGTCCCCCTATACCTATGACATGAAAGGTCATGGTGAATTGACAGAAAAATATCAATGGAAAAAAAAATATTCAAGATTCGTTTTTTTTGACATTTTGAAATATTTATCTTCCCTACTATTCATCTCCAAATTTAATTATTCCAGATTCACTTAATATTATGTTCAACATTATCCTCATCTTTATACATCTTTTGTCGGCGCGAGTATATTTTTCTTCATTTGTTTATTCGTTGAAATTTCGTTTTATAAAATTGGAAGCAACCGAGGAACCAAAAAAGTCGATCTACAGTTTACATGGAATGGCAGAAACGAAAGAGAGAAAAGAGACGAGAAATATGCTTCTGACATGGCTTCTGGTATTAACGATTTTCCAATATTTGGATAATATTCGTTTTTTTTTCTCCCTTCGTCGTTGCCTTACCAACGCGGTCTGGAGGTTCTCCCAATTTTCGTTATTTGACAAATGCGTTTCAATAACGAGGCTATAGCGTGGTCCCTCAATAAGAGGATGAAACAAAAAAGTATTGTGGATTCACCCTCGCAACTGACAAAACGGAAAATTAATCTCAAACATTAGGCAGGAAAATTAAGGGGAACCCTCGTCGAGAAAGACAAAGCCTGACTCACGTCATTATCGAGTTATTTATCAACTTTATAGGTATGTATACATGGGCGCGTATACGCGAAATCATTAAGGTTCTCGCGAGTCTCACTTCTCGTATATACTGCAATTATACAGAACGGATACAACGGAATATACTTTCTTCTCTCGTGTCTCGTCCTCACTTCCGTCAAACGCACTTGGTGTCCCGAGTAATCCGGTGCATGTATATGTCTACTATTATGCTCCGTACCCCCATATTATAATTGTGTTCCAGCGCTACTGAAAATTTGAAAGTGATCAAAGCGAAACAAAGGCGTAGCAGCTGATGTGTATAAGGGAAGAAATGCAGGAAGAGGAGTAAGAAAAGAAGAAACAACGAAAGACAATGAAGAAACACAGGCTTTCGTTTCTTCTAAGGGTTTCTAAGGGTTTTTATGGGTTTGCTAAGGGATGAGGGGTGGAGGATGGAAATATAGAAACAGGGGCGGAAGAAGAAAAGAGGGAGAAAGAGACGAAGATAAAATAATAATGAAAAAAGCGATGTAGATGATAAACGGAAGGGAAGAAATGGAGAAAAGAAAGTAGAGAATAAAATGGAGCAAAGCGGTAAATAGCGAAACGGAAGTAGCAAAATAAAGGGAAAAACAAAAGAAGAAAACGAAGAAAACAAAAGAAAAAGAAGAAATCGACTAGCGTTGGAAGAGGAAAAAATAACGCAAGGGGGAGAAGAAGAAGAAATAGAAAAACGATAAAATGCGTGAGCATCGGAACTGGAAAAAAGAGGGCTGAAGAAACAACGAGAATGGAAGGACCACAGACGAAGAGGTTATTGCGCATAAAAAGAAAAAAAGTTAGCTGAATAATAAAGAAGACAAAAAGCGAAAAGATCGCGGAGATCGGCGGAAACAGATGAACTGAGAAACGGAAGGGGAAGAAGCAAACAAAAGCACGAAAAGCCAAACGTCGAAATCAACGCGGATGAGTGGACGAAAGCTGAAACAAGAAAAAGGCGAAAAAAACAAGGTGAGCAGAAAAGCAAAGAGGAAATGAGAAAGAAGCAGAGGAGAGAAGAAAGTGGAAGGAGTAGAGGAGCGAAGAGCAAGCAGAAAATAATAAAAGGAAAGAAGATAAAGAAGCAGAGCAGAGATGAGAAAGGAGCAGAGCAAAGAAGAGATGAGAAAGGAGCAGAGCAAAGAAGAATACGAAGAAACGAACATAAGAGAAAGTAGTAGAGTAAAGAAGAGTAAGAAGAAAAGAAGAAAAGAAAAGAAGCAAAGAAGATAAGAGAAACGAGCGAAAAAGAGAAGAGAAAGAAGCAAACAAGAAAAAGGGGCAGAGGAGAGAAAGTAAGACGAAAAAAAGAGAAGAGTAAAAAGCAAAGAAGAGAAGAAGCTGAAGCGACAAAAGAAAGAAGTAAAGAAGAGAAGAGGAAGAAGAACAGAATAGAAGAGAAAGTAGTAAAGGAAAGAAGAGTAAGAAGAAAAGAATAGAAGCAAAGAAGATAAGAGAAACGAGCAAAAAAGAGAAGAGAAAGAAGCAACCAAGAAAAAGGGGCAGAGGAGAGAAAGTAAGACGAAAAAACAGAAGAGTAAAAAGCAAAGAAGATATGAAGCTGAAGCGAGAAAGGAAAGAAGTAAAGAAGAGAAGAGAAAGGAGCGAAGAAGCGAAGAAAAGAGAAAGATGCAAAGAAGAGAGATGGGAAAGTAGCAGAGGAGCGAAGAGAAAGAGGCAAAGAAGAAAAGAGAAAGAAGTAACGACGAGAAGAGAAAGAGGCAAAGAAGAAAAGAGAAAGAAGTAACGACGAGAAGAGAAAGAGGAAAAGAAGAAAAGAGAAAGAAGTAACGACGAGAAGAGAAAGAGGAAAAGAAGAAAAGAGGAAGAAGTGACGACGAGAAGAGAAAGAAGCAAAGAAACGAACGTAATGAAGCGGAAGGAGCGGAGAAGAGAATTGTAAGAAGAAAAGAAGAGAAAAAGAAGAAAATGAAGCAACGGAGAGAACAGAATGAAAAAAAACGTATTAAAAGGCGCAGAAATAGAAAAACGAGCTTTTCCCCGTACAGAAGAGGAGCGGGTGAATCGCTCGAGGCTCACCGCGGATCAGCCATAGAAAGCGCGCGCGGGCATTCATCGCGTTTATATACGTACATACACGGAGAGTCGAGATTCACCGAGATTTTACAAGTATCGATTCCCACTGTGCGGAGTCGGAGAGTAGATACGTCGGATGGATGATATATACAACGCGTATAAACCGCGTTGACAGACAGCGAGCTGTAGCCGCATCAGCAGCAGCGCGGAGGGAGCATACCGTCAAAGAGCATAATAATTACTGCGCGCGCCCGCAGAGAGAAGGCTCAACCCTTTGTTCCATAGTCACTTTGCGAGCGACGAGCTCTCTCTCTCTCTCTCTCTCTCTCTCGCTCTCTTCCTCTCTTTCTCTCTTGCGGTTCGACCAGAGAAATATATGCCCGCGTTGTCTATCCTCTCTATCCGCGTGTCTCCATCTCTATGGACCGTTTCGCCCCGAATCGACCAATCTACATTTTTTCCTTCTCGCTAGGCACCGCCACTTGCGGTTCTTTTGAGACCGTTCAACAAAGTCGGTGACGCGATTCTAAAATGCTTATTTTATAATCGATGTCCGTTTTTTAAGGGGTTACCCCACTTGCGATTTTGAAAAAATCGATTTTTTTTTATTGCATTTTTTTGAAGTATAAGTATCTGAGAATATGTCCTGAAAATTTCAAGTTGATCCGAACAAAATTGACTGAGATATGAGCGTTGAAAGAGAAGAATCCGTGAATTGAAGAACTGAAATTGAAACTTTAGACGCGTTTTTCTCAAAATGGCATTTCTGAAGTCGGTGACCAAGATTACTCGAACACTAATGAACCGATCTTCTTGAAATTTTGCAGGCTTATTTAATACGTAAAAATGTAGTCCTTAATCGTTCGATTTTTTTTTTCCAAAAGAATTGCCGTTTTATAGCCAAAAAACGGCCGTTTTTTTTCGTTAAAATCGAACCATTAACTTTGACTGTCCGCCATTTTGTGAAAAATGAATATTTTTTAAAATCCTTCGATTAAAGACTAGTTTATACTTATATTTGACTAAATCCGTCCGCATTTTTTTTCAGATGATCCACTTCGCCGCAATGTTGGTCACCGCAAACCGTGTATATAAAAACATTATTTCATTGACGGCCATTAGCCACTAAACAATGTAATATTTTTCAATAAAAAAATTACTGAAAGTTCTTCAAGATGTGTTCTTTAAGATGGTATATTGATCGATTAAAAAAGTTTTGTAGTTTTCTTTAAAAAAATTCATGAAAACGGCCTTTTTTTCGCTACAGGTGGGGGTAACGCGTTAATGAGGAATGGAGGGGAGCGAGAGAGAGAGAGAGATATATATTAATTTATTGATGTTTATTATTATGGCCTAGCCAACTTTCGATCACATCTAAAGGTAGAGATGAAAATAAAAAAAAGCAGAAATAAAGATTCGATATGAACCAAATTTAATTAAATTTTAATTTTCAATATTAGCAAATAAAAAATATGATGTGAAGTTCAAATTGAATCAATGAAAGTTTCGATTTTCAGCATAAAATAAAAATAAATAATATCAGATGCGATGCGGATAGTATGTAAAAGATGAAAAAAACATAAAATAGATAATTGCGACAAATTTACAAAGTAAAACTCGGTATAAACGGAGATAAAATCACACACCTGAAATGAACGTAACGGGTCACACGAAGCTCTCGGACGGAAAGCCTTTAGGGAACTTTCGTGAATTTATTATGGGAAAACGTCTGCGGGTTTGCGATTTTTGTTTCGCATTGAAGGGTGTGGTTTTAAGTATCTTTCACAATTTTTATATCGAAAAGTATTTATACATGTGATAGACACAATGATTTGTACATGCAATGAAAAGTGGAAAGAGGAGGGGTATTGTAAAAAGCGAAAGCTGTACATTTGGAATAAACGTATTGATACAATGATTTGTGCAAAGCACTGTTTGAACAACGTCCTTCGCGGTGATCACTGCTACTCGGAAACAAATGATCCGAAATGCAAAGAAATCAAATGCATTTAATTTTTGCACGAAATTATCCAGTGCTCGGGCGAAGTATTCAATTTGATATTGATTTTGGAAAAAATGGCCGCAGTCCAAAGTGAAAGTATGGATTTTCGGCAAAAAAGCTTCTATTATCATTGATAAACGGAACGGTGCATCGAACGAAAAATTCTTTCGTTCTAGCACCGCTTTTTCATATGTAAAAGAAGCTTGCAAAATTTGAAGTTGATCGGTGCAGTGTTTTTTGAGATATCGTGGTCACCGAGTTTGGAAAAGCAATTTTGTCAAAAACACTTTTGAGGTTCGCCGGTACGCGGGACCTACCTATAAACGCTCACAACTTCCTCAATATTGAACGAATCGATTCGAAATTTCCAGAGAATAGTTTCAAATGTTATAACTTGAGAACCCGTTGCAACCCAAAAATCGATATTTCCGAAAACTTCAACCAGAAGTGAGACAGTAATGAACTTAAGAAAATAACGTAAGAAGAAAATAACATAAACAAATATTTACGCATTTTGGATCGAAGATGTGTAACAACAGAAGCATAGGGCCAAATGAAGTAAATGAAATAGACGAGAGATAAAGTAGTGAATGCGATTTCCTCTAATAATCAAATGTACGTCCGAGGGAAGAAAAATAAATGAAAAGAGCAATGAAGAGAGCGAGAGAGAGAGCCCTACTTCCGAATATTTCCCCTCTTAAATTCGTAAGTGGGGCTCCTGCTAGAATCAGGCTAATTTTTGTTTGGGTTTGTTTGGGGTTGTTTGAGGCTGTTAGGGGTTGTTTGAGGCTGTTTAGGTTTGTTTGAACGCTTGAAGAAAATTATCTTGATTGTAGCAGGAGCCTCACTTCCGAATATTTACCCTCCATTCCAATACAGCGCTATATCGCGTTCGCACGAGGGCACAGGGAAACTGAGCAAAACCCGTTTTCCTCAGTTTCCCGGTTAAACGGCTAAATTTTCGGCAGTTTTACTGAGGCTTCATTGGAACACTCAGTAGAACTGCCGCGCAGGAAAGGCGCGCAACCCCGTGCACGGCTTGGACGGTCACCCATCCAAGTACTGGTCCAGGCCAGCGCCTATTGGGAACGGCAGGTCGTCAAGGCCCGTCACCCTCCGCGCTACCGTCAGTAAAATTGGAATAGACGAAAATGGGGAGGAAAATTGTTAGGATGAAACGAATCCGAGGTGAAACTTCCCATGCACATAAGTAAGCATATATATATTGTTCGAGAAGACCGGGGTGGGGTTGAATCTCGGCGCGTCGGAGTTCGCATCGCCGTTTCAACGCCATGTACAACGCATTATGTAATTGATGCAAGTGCTTTTTCCGCGCACATCCGCGATGAATACCGTGTGCCATGTCTTATACCCCTACACAAGAATCGTCGTTTCATACGCTCATCGCAATTTATCCAACAATTGAAACCTCATGTGCCTTTTCGTTTCCCAGGCGAATGCCAAACTTTCAATATTTTTTTTCTGATGAGAGTATGGGCATGGCGAGATCGAAATTTTACAGACAATTAATACACAGTCCTCCCAACTTTGTATTTTTTTATTATCAAAAAATATTCATAAACATTGGAGTTATTATTATTTAAACAAAGCCCCGCCGTTGCTGCATGATCAATCGGTTCAGATGATTTTGGCAGTCAGGGTGATCCGGAATGAAAAATAGAAAAATGCCCTTTTGGTATAATAATAGAACTTTCGTACGACCGGGTACTTTTCTTGAATGTTGACGATTACGGAAATTGCATGCTGTAAAAAAAAGTTCGATTTTCGGCGAAAAAAAAACAATTTTAACGATTTGCTGTGAACGAACTGATAAACATATAAAACAAATGATCCACTCATACGATAAAAAGTGTAATAAACTATGCTCCGTCCGAATTTGAAGCGAATCGGACGAACAGGATTTGAGATACCACCTACACCGTTCCCAAAAAAAAGGTTCAACCAAAACGTATATAATTGTAAAGTCTAAACACTGAAGTGTAAAGTAAAAAATCTTTTGGTATAATAACAAAACTTTCTCATCGGATATTTGTTTGAATTTTGAAAATTACGAAAATTGCATTCTGTAAAAAGAAATTCGATTTTCGATTTTTAAAAACAATTTTAACATTTGTTATGAACGAACAGATAAACACATGAAAAAATAATCCGCTCATACGATAAAAAGTGTTATAAACTATGCTCTGTCCGAATTTAAAGTGTTTCGGACGAATAGATTTTCAGATATGACTTACAAAATCGTCATATCTCCGTCAATTTTCGGAATTTTTTCAAAATCCATGTTGCAAATTGAGGTTGAAAGTTCGAGGCATAAAAACATGCAATAAAAAAACGTTTTTTTTCCAAAATTTCGAGCCTCTGCGAAGCCCTAAAAGCTAGTTTGCACTTTTCGCCTGGTCCTGCACTTATAATAATATTAAAATAACAACAATATCGATAAAATACCAATAATAATGAAAACCGTAATAATAAAAATTATTCTAATAATATCAACATTAATAACGTAAACAATAATCATAATCACGATAATAAAAATTATTATAAGTATAATAACAACATTCGTAATAATAATTAGGTAAAATGAGAATAAAGAAAAGAGAGAGGAAGACAGAGATAAAGACTGGGGGGATCGCAATAAAATGATCCTCCTTCCGCTAGACCTCCCTGCAGATAGCTCGCGGAGAGAAGACAATCAAACGCGGATTATCCACATTCATTTCGTTCTTCGCCAGAGGAGATATTTAATCAAAGTTGTTTGCAGGCTTGGCCCCCTCAGCCGTGCTTTCCCCGAGAGCATCGGAAAGTTTCAAAACTTCGGAGATAACTTACAGAGGCATTTAATTGTGCGCTTCTTCCATCCTCCCCCCTCCACCTTGCGCGCCATACTCCTTCGTGAAATTTTCACCAACGTACGCTCGAAAACAAAAGTTATAACGAGGGAATCGAATGACTCTGAGGGAACAGACTGTATCGGAAAATTTCCTTACGCTCTCGTAACCCCCCCCTCTCTCTCTCTCTTCTCATTGCCCGTGTAACTGAAGCACAAATCTTTATACAGTAGAACCTCGAGTATCCGAACTACTTGGGACCGGACATCGTTCGGATAATCGAAAATATTAGGTGTAGTAAAAAGAAATCCACTATTTTTGCGTTCAAATTCATGCAAAAATAATGGATTTCTTTTTACTACACTTAATATATCTCGGATTTCCGGAAAAATCAACTCGTATGATATAGGTAGTATTGAAAATTCTCTTTACTAACCAACGACCCTAAATTCTTTATGCGACAGCAATTAATAACGAAGAAAGTTTCAATTTTCATACCACCACTACTTATGCAGTTACAAAGGTACGATCACTTCCACGGGGTCAAAAAAGCGTCTAAATGTATTTTACCCACAGCTGCTCTGATTGATGTTTACTTATGTTGATTATTCGTATTATCGATTATAGTGTGCCAAATGTGTGGCAAATGATGAATTTATTGCACGTGAACAAATAAAAACTGAAAAATTAGATAGTCAACGACTCGGTAGTAATCTTCGTAATAATAATATTAACATATCCACCGTAAAAACGGACTGAAAAGACAACAACAAAAAAACAGCCGGAAACCTATTAAAAATAGGCTTGAATTACCTCAGCGGAATTAACACGATAGGCAGAATATAATTATACATATTATTGATACGCGATAAATGATAAAACTCCATGAATTGTTGTTTGCATATTTTGTGGCGGCTTCTAGTCAAATTAATTTCAAAACAAAGCTGGGTTATGTTCGCCAAACGCATCAGCTGTTACTCGCGACGTTGCCAAGTCTGTGGGTGCTATTTCGTCGTTCTGACCATTTTCAACCATAAATTGAAACTTTCTTGTAATGTAGTGCTTCAACTACACGGTGAAGGATTGATTTTCGTATTTTTCACGATATCTATTATATCTAATCTATCGAATTTAAGTTTTCCAACGGGTTTAGTTCGATACGTGAGCAGAAAAACGACGGTCACCGCACTTCCGGTTGACCTTCTTCATAAGACGACGTGCTTCGGTAACTCGAAGTGCTCGACTTTGCAGTTTTATTGCGAAAAAACTAAACCGTCAAAATAGCTCAAATGTTGGCAATAGGCGCATAAAGTATTCGTCAAAATCATATAAAAATGTCAAATCCGAAAGTTGGATTCGTAGTAATGATCGTACCTCCTTAAGGATGTTGAGTCCCTATGAAACATGTTAATGTTAATTGTTCAATAAATAGCTTCTTAATCGTCATGAAATTTTTACACGACCTCCTGAATACTTCATGTAAAAACATACCAAATTTTTAGAATTCTATCATCATTACTTCAACCTCCTTAAGGGTTGAAATAAAAAATGATAAGAAAATTCGGAAAATTTGGTATGTTTTTGTATGAAGTATTTAAGAGGTCGTGTTAAAATTTCACGACGATTAGGAAGCTCGTTATTAAAAAATTAACATTTTGTTAAGAACAATTTTTAAAAGAAATGAAAAAAAGTTTATCACTAAACTTCGTTTTTTTTCCGTTGCTTTCAGTATATTGTAGATATCATAAAATTGAGAGGTCAAAAAAAAAACTTATTGCAAAGTTACATCAGTTTCCATAAAACAACATTTCATTTGTGAATGTTAATTGTTCAATAACGAGCTTCCTAATTGTCGTGAAATTTTTACACGACCTCTGAAATACTTCATACAAAAACATACCAAATTTTCAGAATTTTATCATCATTTGCGATTTGGGACTCAACATCCTTAATTCCCAATCGCGGCCTAAAATAATGATCAAGCATTGGCTGTCGCCATAGTAGTTGCGCGTTGGCCGCTAAGTCTCGAATTCGTTTCAAGACCAGCAGCTATGTGGGACTAATGTCTCGTTGGGCTTCAAACCCTTCCAGGGCGGTTTCTCGTATACACATACAATGTATATACGATCTGATGTATGAAGTTACATACAGGCAATAATGTATTTTGATAATATCTCGAAGTGGTAGGAAACAGCTTTATTAGAGAAAAAAGAGGGATACCTTAACTGAGAAAAAAAGACCATCATTGAGTTCGGATAATCCAATGTTCGGATTCGACGCTGAAGCGTTCGGATAATCGAGGTTCTACCGTAGAATTATCAATCGATCATTTTATATGCTTCCCTTCTCGCTCTGTGCTGAACAGCTTTTTTTCGTAGGTCTATCGAATGATCATTTGGCACTTGTTTAATTGCCAATATGTGGAGTAGAGCACAGTGCAAAAATTGCCGAACAATCACAGGTGTTGTTTTTCAGGGAATGAATGCAAATTTGTTTGAAAGAACAGGGATTAAGAAATGCTCGAAGGACTTTGCAGAATAAAAATGACACCGGGTTATGACAGAATAACAAATTCGCAATTGCTTTGGTACTTTCTGTAACACAACTAAATAAACGAATTAGTTGAAAAAAACTTCGATTATTCTTCATTTTTATTGATCTTTCTAAATGTGAATTTACTTTTTATTTATTATTTATACTTGTAACACGAGCAAATAAACGAATGAGTAAAAAAAAACTTCGATGATTCTTCATTTTTTATTTATTTTTCGAAATGTGCGTTTATTTTTTATTTGGAAAGAAAGTTTATTTGTTCATTTTCGTCATTCGTGCTCTGTTGGGTGAAATATTTTGCGTTTTTCATTGACATTTTAAGAATAGGATAATTCTTTGGATAAGTGACCATTCGGAAAAATGAGCCCAACATTTTTTTTGCTATTTTCTTCATTTGCTATGAACAAATCATTTATAACCCAGTAAATGTATTGGGTTATGAATTATGATATTCAGTCGGAGGAAGCTGAAATTCACCCCCCCCCAACCATAAAAAATTACTGGGTTTTGAAGTTCGCGGAAACACGTGATAAAATGGGTCATTTTTGGACATTTGAAGACCTATATTGGTTTATTTGGGTTTTTTGAAAAATTCGAAATTATATTTAGCGATGTTTTGCTCGTAAAAAAATTGTTAACGGAAAATGTCAGCTTCCCCCAACTGAATGTCATCATTTATAACCCAATAAATGAGAAGATACAAAAAAAATGATTTCGGAAAAGTCTCTTATCCAAGAAATTACGAAGAATAAATAAACAATTTTTATTTAATTAAAAAAATATATCAACTTTTCATCCTCATATTTGAAAATGTAAACTGAAATTGCCTTTAATTTAGTAATTGAAGATATAATTTCGTTTATATGTGATAATTTATATTTAAACTACATTGCATGAAAAATTACATTTACATTTTTTTCATGTGTAAAAAATATTTTGTATTAAAATATTCAATACACAATATTTCAAATTTACATGTTTTTATGTAAAAAATATTGTTTTAAAACATTGAATACAAAATAATTTTACATTTACATTTTTACATTTATTAGATTTACATCCACAATGTTGTTTACTCTAACATATCCGATTACAACTTTTTATTTCATTCAAATTCTTCTTAATAACGAAAACCGAAATTCATTTTATTCTCGTACATTGACAACGTCGATTCAAGCGTTTGTGATTTCTTATTTTTTCTTCTAAAAACGAAGTAACAAACAAACAACCCGCACAAAGCCCAACAAAATTACGATGAGAATTGAGGACGGGCACAATTATTTTCTTCTCCAACTAACGTCTAAGCCCAACCGGAAAATCGTAAAAAAGTAATGCCGTTTGGGGGGGAGAAAAAAAAAGTTCGAATTGTTCTCCAGATCGTAAAAAGCTCGGAATCTCACCGCAATGCGTTTCACCATTAATAATTCTTTTCCCCGAGTTGCTGCGAGTTCGCTTGAGGCAGTTTCTTCGTGCTTCGAATGGCGGAGCTTATGCGGGCAAATCATGCGCGAAATAATATTCACGAGAGAATATGCCGGAAAGCGTGTGTATGGTCGAGGCGGAGAACGCCGGAGAAGCCTGGCAAGGGCGAGGACGGGGTTAGAAAACTGAGAGGCCAAGCGATCGCATAAACGTATTCGTGTCAAAGGGAGATGGCCACCAACCCCCGTCGGTCGGGACCCGTGTTATCCTCTGACCTCACTCCGTCATCTCGAACTTACTTGCTTCTGCGTGTTCTCCACCTCTGCACAATCTACCTATGCGCTATACGTGTATAGGCGACGTGTACGGTATACAGGGTGTCCCATTCACGGCTGAACGAGGCGAATGAAATTCCGTAAATGAAATTCCACGACAAACTGTTTTCTACGGGATATTCGCGATTTTGAGGATGACAGATGACGAAGACGTTGACATTTTTTTTGTCAATGCTCCCACTGGGTTTAAGGATGGGATTAAGGATTTATTGGCCCTTTAAGGATGTTGAGTCCCTATGAAACATGTTATTGTTAATTGTTCAATAAATAGCTTCTTAATCGTCATGAAATTTTTACACGACCTCCTGAATATTTCATGTAAAAACATACGAAATTTTCAGAATTCTATCATCATTACTTCAACCTCCTTAAGGGTTGAAGTAAAAAATGATAAGAAAATTCTGAAAATTTGGTATGTTTTTGTATGAAGTATTTAAGAGGTCGTGTTAAAATTTCACGACGATTAGGAAGCTCGTTATAAAAAAATTAACATTTTGTTAAGAACAATTTTTAAAAGGAATAAAAAAAAATGTATCAATAAACTTCGTTTTGTTTCCGTTGCTTTCAGTATATTGTAGATATTATAAAATTGAGAGGTCAAAAAAAAACTTATTGCAAAGTTACATCAGTTTCCATAAAACAACATTTAATTTGTGAATGTTAATTGTTCAATAACGAGCTTCCTAATTGTCGTGAAATTTTTACACGACCTCTGAAATACTTCATACAAAAACATACCAAATTTTCAGAATTTCATCATCATTTGCGATTTGGGACTCAACATCCTTAAGGCCTTGGGCCACAGTAACGTATACACACAGTAAAGTATAAAATCGTGAATTGAACAATTTTGTTTCGTTTGAAAAAGTGATTCACTCATAAAATTAATTGCACATTTATTTAGTACGAATATTAAGCTGTTGGAATTTTTTTTTTCGCGGCGTGATATTTAGCATCCACAATTTTTAACCTAGAACAAAAAACAAAAAATCACAAACTGCTCGTAAAATGAAAAGTTTTCGATTAATCAGAAATTCCGTACGTACTTCTCTGTGAAATGCAATTAGGAACATAACTTTTGAATTTGAAGTAAATCGAGTGAAAATTGTTGAAGTTATTTGTCATGCCGATTGGAAAAAGCTGTTTCGAGAAGTTTCGACTAGTCGGCCATTTTGTACATCGAAAAAAAAACTAACTTTCTAACAGCTTGATATTCATACTAAACAAATATGTAATTAATTTTATGAGTGAATCACTTTTTCATACGAAAAAAAATTGTTAATTTCGCACATGATTTTATAACCGTTACTGTGGCCTAAGGTTTTAAGGCCTCTTCTTTACAATTTTCAAGGAGTAGATTTTTCTTTATAACACTTTTCGGACGTATACATATCCAAAAGAATCATACTAGAATTTTATGAAGATCGGAGGAGTCTCCATTTTTGTGTGAACTTTTCTACCTAAGCAGGTGCGTCTGCACCTCCGCTCCAACTGTAAACGCGTTTTACTCGAAGCAACATTTTTCGACGGCTTGTTGATAAAATCTTCGAAACTACGGAACCGATCCTTATGAAATTTTAACCACATATTCTTTACAACTATAGTGCATAACAAGGATTTTTAAAAATATTTCAATATTTACTATTTTTCGCAAAAAACGGTGAAAAAACACGTTTTTTCCGAAAAAATGTCCGCCATTTTGTTATTTTTGCATATATTAGAAATCGTATTATATGCGCTATAGCCATTAGCATACTGAATCTAAAACCGTAAAGTTTTTTTGTTTCGGATGATCCATCTATGAGGTTTCATCAATAGCGCAGACCTACATTTTTTTAGGACATTTTTTTAACTACCATTTTCGTCTATAAATAGTGACTTGAATAGATATTAAAAAAAAATGTATTTCGAAAGTGTATTTATCAAATGTAACAACTTTCATATCAATATCTATAATATAAACCTATCAAAAAATTCATGAGAATAGCAATTTTTAGCGTCTGAAGTGAGAAGAATCCTTAAGGGATCATCACCGTGTAACGGGTCGAAAAATAGCTGATTTTTGCGATTTTTTTTTTTCGATGGTTAAAATGTGCTACTGAGTCTGATTTTTAAAATGTAAAATCAAAGCACTCATGAGAACTGAAAAAAAACTTTTTAACTTTTCTTTTGATTTAAAAAATTTTTTTTTACGGTCGAAAATTTCTTCGAAAAAAGGCGTCGCCACGGTGTACCCCAGTGGTTCCCAACTATTTACTAGTCACGCCCCCAAGTGATCTCCCTAAATCCTCGCCTGTTTTTATTTTATTTGCTAGTAATTTTATTTACTACCGAAACTGTAAGTACTATCGCCTTCCCGTGAAAGAATTCAGCCAGGGCTTTGACTAGGCCCCGATTATTTTTCCCTTACTCTTTAAGGGCCCTAACATGGCACCCGACCGGGTCTCTTTGAGGCCGGTCACACTTTGTCGACGAGGGCCTTAAGAGGTGTTTGAATCAGGGCCCGACTGGTAATTCAGCCAGGGCTTTGACTAGGCCCCGATTATTTTTCCCTTACTCTGAAAGGGTCCTAAAATGGCACCCGACCAGGTCCCTTCGAGGCTGATCACACTTCGTCGACGAGGGCCTAAAGAGGCTTATAAATCAGGGCCCGACTGGTTGCCTCAACAGAACCCAATCGAAGCCATGAAGCAACCCTATTACTGCCCTATAATGATCAACTTTATTAGTGGATACATAGCAAGCGAGGTGTTTAGCAATAATGAAAACTATTTTCTTCAAATAAAGGATTATTTATTGTTCACCTCGAAATTAGAAAATAAAAAACCAGTTCAGTTTTACAGTTTATATTGTATGTCCTGTAACAACCACTCCCCTGATGAATCCCGTCTGGGCCCTTTATCATTTTACTCGCTACGGCCTTTTTTAAATAAATTACCCAACCCTGTTATTTTCCTGTCGGGGCCTAGTCCGATTGTGTTGTGGAAAGCCCTAGTAGGGAATCCATATTCAAACCCTCACGGGGTTCGATTTTTTTTATGGCTGCCCTCCTAATTTCTTTTACGAGTATATATGACTACATATATATCTGTACATCGTGCAGCATATTTAGAACGCTCGAATATCCATCGTCCATCAGATAACGAATTAGAGGAAGAGGGGGAGAGAGAGAAAGAGGGATGGAGAGAGAAAAAGAGAAAAGAATTTTATACACTAGCGATAGTGCAATGGATATTCTTTGTGCACGAATGAGATGCTGTGAGTGGTTCAATTTGGCTCGTGAATAATTAAACTCCAATGCGCGCTGTTGGTATACGTATAAAACGTGATGCTCGGTAGAAATAATATATAATATACATAATAAAATTAACGCACCTGCAAATGCGATAACGGCTCTGCATCAGCTTGGGGCCCAAAGAACAAGTCGATTTTCAATATTTTTTTCCGATGAGAGAATTGCGATGACAAGGTCGGAATTTTACCCACAATCGATACGTAGTCTTGCCAAGTTTGATGTTTTTTTTCATTGAAAAATATTCATAAACATTGGGTTTATTATTATTTAAACAAAGCGCCACCGTTCACGATCAATCGATTCAGGTGGTTTTGGCAACTAGGATGGTCTTAAATGAAAAATATCGAGACGTACTTTTAGTCCAATAATAAAAGCTTCGTATGGTGGATACTTGATTGAATTATTGAAAAATATGAAAAAGGCAAGCTGCATAAAAGGTAGATAAAAAAATGTATTACTCGTTATCGCGAAATGAATAAACATTTTGAAAAATCGTCCGGTCATATTTCTAGAACATGTAATAAACTCAATACTGCAAATAACTTGCACTGTTTTGCAAAATACACTTTGGAGGAAAACGCAAACGATGAAGAAAGTAAACAGCAGCTTCTAGCTTACGCAGACCCCTTGATGTATTAAAAAACGAGTGTCTATGGGCAACACTCTGTAGGAATATTTCAGAGGCTTGACCTATTGAAGTGACAAGACTAAAGTAAAAAATGGAAGGAGATTTTCAATATCATTAAATGATAAGAAAGAATGAACTTTGGAATTTCGAGTGCTGGGAAAAATTACACAACACGTTCGAGACTTTTATTCCACAATGTGCGTTTTATTATTCGCTTTTTTCGAGCGTCTCGCCACCATGGAAACACGCTGGGAAAAGCGATTTGTCAGCGGGCTGGAGTGTGGACGATCCGAACGACGAACGATTGAATTTGAAAAGCGTGCGCGCCGTGGCAATCCGTCCCTTGGGGCTACGAATTCAGACCGTATCTTCGCTACCTAATATCGTTCTCGTGTACACAGTGTTCTGTTTCTCTCGCAACTCGTGACCAATTTTTCGACGAGAAAATGGATACTGCGGTTGGGGACCCGAAGCTTCCA
This sequence comes from Ophion costatus, assembly GCA_951751655.1. NCBI lineage: Eukaryota > Metazoa > Arthropoda > Insecta > Hymenoptera > Ichneumonidae > Ophion > Ophion costatus. The sequence continues at coordinate 28,532,578 of OX632363.1, forward strand.
CGGCGGCAATAAAAATGCATCGTATTTTCTTCGTCCTATCCAACCGGAAATGAGATTCATCAGGTTGGTGACGATATTTGTCTTACTGTCAATGATATTTGTCGTTAGCACTAGCCTTCGCGTACAGGATACAATTGCGGTGAAAGTACTTGAAAAAAAATTCATTGAATCGGTTGTCTCGTTGGATTACAACCTGGCTTTGAAGGGGAAGATGTCAATGACGGTGAAGTTCGCGTCGTTGGAATGCAACGATAATGATTTTTCCCCCTTAAAATTTCCTTCGGGCATTGAGCTACAAAAATCACGCAAACACTTCTTAGGATTCTTTTTTTAACGATCTAAAACGCGTATGAAAAATGTTATTTCGCATTATAATGAAAATAAGAAATTGAAAAGAATTTTCGTTGCATTGCAACGATGCAAACTTCAACTTCATACATTTCACTCCTGAGTCGTTATGAAGATCTTCGATGATGCCAATTTTTTGACATTTTTATTTTTAAGGCTGTCATTCTCTGTGACAACGTGAAAAAATCGAATATATTTTGGCAAAAATTGTAAAAAATGTGTGCGTGTTATATGAACCGGGCATAGCAGAGTAATCTTGAGTCAAGATTTTTTTTGTGTAAATCATACTTTAACTCAAATCACCGGAAACTCGGTGAAACTTTTCCCACAACGGGCGGTGCTCAAGCTGGTATAGCACGGTCACCCATCCGAGTGCTGGCCCAGGCCACAGCTGCCAGACATGCGGTTAAACCTAAACCACCCGGCTCTACCAGTGTCTGGTGATTTTCCAGTATCGTATTGTGCATTTTTCAGAATAATAATGCAGCGTATTGATCTGGCCATAACAAAGGGGCTTACCAATTATACGCGGTTGCTTGCCTGAATCAAATTCCCACGATACGGCGAAATGCAATCATTACGTATTAAACGTTGCACTCTCTATTATGAAAAATCATACGATTATAATTAATCTTATTATTATTATTATCAAATAGTGGTCAGTACATGTGATTTTGTTTTCAGGCTGAAATTTAGCTGGTGGGGTTGCAATACGATTCTGAGAGGACGTCTATGGTTTTTGAATATTTTGCGCTGTTGGCGTGAAAATGACGAGCTTTTTTCTTGCCCCTTTCATTTTTTTTCAAAAGGTGTAAGTCGTATATCAAAACTATTCGTCCGATTCACTTCAAATTCGGACGAAGCATAGTTCAAAACATTATCTATCGTAAGGCTGAATGATTATTTGATATATGTATCCATTTGATAGTAACAAATGACTAAAGTTGTCTTTTTGCTCGAAAAATCGGATTTTTCGTTCCACATCCTGGCATTTTCGTAATTTTCGCAATTTCACGAAAGTGTCCGGTCACACGAAAGTTCTCGTACTATACTAAAAGTATATGTTCAATTTTCCAATTCAGATTCTCCCTTTGCCAGAACCATCTGCACTGATTGGTCACTCATCAACGGCGGCACTTGGTTTAAATATTAATAACTTCATTGTTTATCAATATTTGTCGGTAAAAAAAAGACTCAAGCGTGTCAAGACTGTGTATAAATTGTGGGTAAAATCCCGACCTCGTCATCCCAATAGTCTCATCAGAAAAAAATATTGAAAATCGACCTATTTTTCGAGGCCCAAGTTTTCCCAGATCCTTTAACGAGGTATCCTTCTCCGGAAACCCAATTTAAAGGGTCAGAATGATGAATTTTTTTCTAGTAACACATTGGTTGAAATAAATTAATTTTTTTCCAGCCTGTTGAACACATATTTGTGGTTACAATATAATTATTTCGGAAGAAAATCTTTCAAAGTGTTCGTGGTGCTGCAGTTGGCGTTGCAGTCCTCAATCTGAAACGAAAACAAACATTTTTTTCTTCCAATATATCCAATTGGGTGTGGGTTCGCGATCCACCTTTCGAAATTTTCCAAAAATACGAAAAATGACAGCTTTCCCAAAGAAAACCTAATTTTTTTCTTGAAAAAACAGCATGCTGAAGTCATTGTTATTAACAGGTGGTTCATTTAATTTAAAAAAATGCGATCGTGAACTGAAAATGACTACTGCTTGAACGCTAACTGTGCAAACTCGAGTAAATCGTGTGAAAGTTACTCCAGATATCAATCCCGCCGTGTCAAGATATGCAGCTTCGAGATAATCGCGTTCAAACTCGACGCACACTGTTCCACTAAAATAGGTGTAGCTTCGTCAATTTTACGAATTTCAGGGTCCGGTTGGTCTTAAAATGATCATGAAAGTTCACACTACAACAATACGCAAAAGAACGATTTTTCGAAGTTTCCAGAGAGGGATACCCCCTCGACACAATATGACAATAAAGTTCAGTCTCACCGTACAAATTCACCAATTTCCTGCATACACCCGAGCGCCGAGAGCAAAGTTCGCTAATGAATAAAAACGTATGTCTCAAGAATCGACACAATAGAGATGAAAACGATAAGTAGCGCTACCTAAATGCGTGATATACAAATAAATATGACAATTATGATTTACGCATCTGGCTCGGTGTACGAAATTGCTTCGTTAAGGTGTCCAACAAAGCATTGAAGTTTTGCAACGCGATGACACATCGATTCATCGCTGACGACAGATACACAGGTCCATTCGATGGGTATCGGATTCGCGGCGGGTGCGTATACGGGGAACATCGGATGCTCTATATAGCTGAGCTCGTAGACGTACAATAGTCGCAGACGTGGATATATTCCCAGAGAGGCAGAGGAAGGGAGGGCTGGAGAGGGTAGGTTGACAGACAGGAATTGAGTGAGCTATGGGGAAGAGAGGGAGGGAGGAAAAGGGCGACAGAGAGAGAGAGAGAGAGAGAGAGAGAGAGAGAGAGAGAATAGGGCATGCAAATAAAGGAGAAGCAGGGTGAGGGCGAGGTGTACCTACATGGTGAAGGCACACATGCGAGAGAGCACGAGAACTTCACTGGTGCGTATCCAGAATGTATTCCAAGCCGGATTTACCAACAACAAGACCCGGTACGCCCGCTGCAAAAGCTTCGCTCGGAGCTTCCATGTAGAAAGCAACCGAGCAAGAGCTAGATAGGTTGATGGATAGATTATTGTTGTGCTCTTATAGATCTTTTTTGGTCGAAATTAAACTTCCTATCGCCGTTCATTTTTCGTCTGCGTTTTCAGGGAATACAGAAACCTCAAAAGGGCAAATTGGACCACAAATATGCGAATTCCTAAAATCATATGGAGGAATCAAATTATTTCAATCAAACCGAGGGAACCAATGTCGATGGAAGATTCGAGAGGGCGGAAATTTAGCTTGAAGGTGTACGAAGAAAGCAGAATATTGTGAAAATGAAGGGAACTTACCATTACTATTTGCCATTAGGAAATTTCAGTTTTCGCCTCCCACCACCATTATCGGACTCTCGTTACCACGTGTACTGAAACGTGCTCATAGTAACAAAATAAATGAGCACAAACTCGACTGTCCTAGTTTATGCTATTAAGGGGGGATTGTCTTTTTTTTCGCAAAATTTACCGCTTTTTGGGAATTTTTTTGTGAAGAAAGTATACAACGGAAAACTTGTGAAACTTGGCATATAGTTTTATTGATCTGTTTACTACATACAAAAAAATGTTTAAACAATTTCATCAAAAAATCCGCCTCCCACCCCCCTCGACGCGCGATGGTCCTTTTTTGATGGTGTGCATGATTTCTCAAAAACTATCAAAACCGATTGCCTGCAAATTTGGACAGAATGCTCAGCTGACATCCTTTTATCGTTTGATGAAGCAAAAAAGCAATACGTTTAATAGTTTTTTATTTATAACACAAAATCGATCAATTTTTTTCGAAAAATCGATACTTCAAGTTCAAAACGTCACCAAATCGTCAATTTTTTTTTTTCCCCTTCATCGAACGATAGCTATATGTGTCTAAAGTAAAATGCTTTTTGGGTTTTTGTTGCAAGATGAACGTGAAGGCTGTAATCGTGCACACCATCAAAAAAGGACCATCGCGCGTCGAGGGGGGCGGGAGGCGGATTTTTTGATGAAATTGTTTAAAAAATTTTTTGTCTGTAGTAAACAGATCAATAAAACTATATGCTAAGTTTCACAAGCTTTCCGTTGTATACTTTCTTCACAAAAAAATTCCCAAAAAGCGGTAAATTTTGCGAAAAAAAAGACAATCCCCCCTTAAGAAGGTACGATCACTTCCACGGGGTGAAAAAAGAGTCTAAATTTATTTTACCCACAGCTGCTATGATTGATGTTTACTTATGTTGATTATTCGTATTATCGATTATAGTGTGCCAAATGTTGTGGTAAATGATGAATTTATTGCACGTGAACGAATAAAAACTGAAAAATTAGATTGTCAACGACTCGGTGGTAATCTTCGTAATAATAATATTAACATATCCACCATAAAAACGGACTGTAAAGACAAAAAAATCAGCCGGAAACCTATCAAAAATAGGCTTGAATTACCTCAGCGGAATTAACACGATAGGCAGAACATAATTATACATATTATTGATACGCGATAAATGATAAAACTCCATAAATTGTTGTTTGCATATTTTGTGGCAGCTTCTATTCAAATTCATTTCAAAACAAAGCTGGCTTATGTTTGCCAAACGCATCAGCTGTTAGTCGCGACGTTGCTAAGTCTGTGGGTGCTATTTCGTCGTTCTGACCATTTTCAACCGGAAATTGAAACTTTCTTGTAATGTGGTGCTTTAACTACACGGTAAAGATTGATTTTATTTTTTTTTACAATATCTATTATATCTAATCTATCGAATTTAAGTTTTCCAACGGGTTTAGTTGGATACGTGAGCAGAGAAACCACGATCACCGCACTTCCGGTTGACCGTTTCCATAAGACGACGTGCTTCGGTAACTCAAAGCGCTCGAGTTTGCAGTTTTTTTGCGAAAAAACTAAACGATCAAAACAGTTTAAATTTTGGCAATAGGCGCATAAAGTATTCGTCAAAATCTAAGAATTAAAAGAATTGCATTACCCACCTCCCACGTCCATCATCAGACCAGCTCCATGGTACCACATTATTGCACTGTCACCGAATTCACATAGTGTGCCAAATTTCAGCCCAATCCGATGCCAGCAAGTGCTTGAAAAATGGATTACAATTTTTTAACCGAAAAGACAAACGAACGAAGCAATTAAACAAAAGCTTGTAAAAGCAACATTCTGTTGTTCTCCATTTCGGATCACCCAGTTGCCAGAACCGCCTTCACCGATTGTCCATGCAGCAACTGCGGTGTTCGGTCGAATAACAATAACTTCATTCCTTACCAATATTTTGCACCGAAAAAAAAACTCAAACCTGTCAAGACCATGTACCAATTGTATATAAAATTTCGACCTCGTCGTTCCAAAACTCTGATCAGAAAAAAATATTGAAAATCATCCTGTTCTCTGATCCCAAGTTTACGCAGACACGTTGCGGTGATGCTCCATCGGGGATACGCAGCCCGAGTGACGGATGCGTAGATTCTCAGCTCAAACTTACAAAAGCCGAGTGCTAGAGGCAAAAAAGAAAGGGCGAAACGGCGATAGATGCGTGTAAAGTTTGCAGCTAGGCGAATGTTCGTCGGTTGTTCCGTCAAGTGCATCGTGTGTCTATCCTTCCCTCGCCCGGGCGTTCCGAAGTTTCTCTAGCCGCGGTTTGCACGGCTCCGAGCGAAAGAGAGAGAGAGAGAGAGAGAGAGAGAGCAAGATCCTTCACCCACGGTGGTTCTTCGCGTTCTCATCGTTTGCCTTCCCCCACCGCGCGGCCGGAGGAGCCGCCAGCGTGAGTTCCCCCGCCCTTTTTTTCAAATCCATCGTCGCCGCCGCCGGAGCGAAAGGGCCTGGCGGCAGGAGAGAGGAAAACGCTCGGACTCTCTCGCTCTTTTGACTCTCTTGCGCCTTTCTTTCTCGCTCTCGCGCCGAGTGGACTGCGGGGGTGGGGGGCTGAAGCTCGGACTGCGTGGCTGCTGAAACGAGAGAGAGAGAGAGAGAGAGAGAGAGAGAGAGGCAGCGAGAGAAAGAGAGAGAGAGCGAGAAAGAGGCGGAGAGGCAAAGAGAGAAAGAGAGAGAGAGAGAGAGAGAGAGAAAGCTGAAGAGAGATAGAAATGGGTGCTCTCCATGGAGTTCTGGCAGGAGACCGCATGGTATCGCAAACAAAAGACGAGCGCGCGCGCCACTCATCGCCTGCGCTCGATGCGACAGCGAGTGACGTTTCTCGTCTCTCTCTCTCTCTCTCTCTCTCTCTCTCTTTCTCTCTCTCTCTCTCTCTCTCTCTCTCTCTCTCTCTCTCTCGCTCTCTCTCTCTATCTATCTATCTCTCTCTCTCGCTCTCTCCCTCTCATTCTCTTCCTGAACCCATCTTCATGGCCTCGGAGAGCTCCCATCCACCCTTTCCTCCCTATCCTGAAATCTCTCGCTCTCACTCCCACGTCCAGAAGCGCACCAACCCCTTTGTGCTCATCTTCTACACAGAGATCGTCGGTTCCACCCTCTCTCTCTCTCTCTCTCTTTTGCTCTTCCGCAAGTGTTGCTCCCCGTAGTAGTCACCGACGATGCGGAATCGCATCCTCCCACTCAGTCTTCTCTCTCTTGCTCTCCCTCGCTTACTTTCTATATCGTGAGAGCTTGACTGTTGTCACCACACCGCCTCAAGCACCAACACTCGTTCGAGTGCGCAAACACACGCGCGCGAATATATATATATATATATATATAGCATTTGGAATACAACAGAACACCGAGTGAGAGAAAGAGAGGGACAGAGGGAGGATGATAGGTACATCGAGCTTTTCCTCGTCACTCGGCGCGGACAAACCTCAACCGTCGCGATTTCTGCCAGCCCATACCACGGTACCACTACTTACAACCGGAGAACCCTCCAACCCCTTACTCGTGGAACGGTGTCCCAACCCCTACTGCGTCTCTCTCTTATATTCTCTCTTGTTTGCTCTCTCTCTCTCTCTCTCTCTCTCTCTCTCTCTCTCTCTCTCTCTCTCTCTCTCTCTCTCTCTCTCTCTCTCTCTCTCTCTCTCTCTCTCTCTCTCTCTCTCTCTCTCTCTCTCTCTCTCTCTCTCTCTCTCTCTCTCTCTCTCTCTCTCTCTCTCTCTCTCTCTCTCTCTCTCTCCCTCCCTCACTCGCTCTTTTCTCCCTCTCCTAAGGCTCGACGGAATAGACGAAGAGCAATTCCTCTCGCTGTTCTCCCGTGTTGATATACGAGATACTTGTATTCGAGAGTAGGACGGGGAAGAAAGAGAGAGAGAAGGTTCGTCCTCCATATCTCTGAACCAGAAGCATCGAAATGCTCCAACTCCCTCTCTCTCTCTCTCTCTCTCTCTCTCTCTTTCTCTCTCTCTCTCTCTCTCTCTCTCTCTCTCTCTCTCTCCCTCTCACACGCTATCCTGGTTTTTCTCTCTCTCTTGCCCTCTCTCTCTCTCTCTCTTTCTCTCTCGGCCATTCTCTCATGTACCGGAGTAAAGCGAGAGCGCGTCGAGCTATCTGCTCCGTTATCACCACAGTTATTTGCATCCCTTCGCCCGCGTGTATACTAGTGACGAGACTCGCCGGAGCTCTCCTCGCAATGAGGGGGATGCATGCACAACGAAGCACACATATATACACACACACGTGCGTGTGTGTATATATGTATATATGTACACATGTATATGCACATGTACATAGTTTGTGTCGCTGTGTGCATGTACATTGAGGCGAAATTCTCGGGAGCTTACTTTCCCGGGAATATTTCACTCGGCGAGGCGCGAGGGGGTGCCTCTCGCCCTCCCGCCCCATATCCACCTCCCACACTGAGAAAAGAACCTAACGGTTTTCGAGGGCTTTCCAGTTGATGGCGAGAATCGCGGAAGATCTTCCTCTTCTCCTTTTTGTGTTTCTTTATTCTTTTTATTTCTCGTTTTTTTCTTCATGCATATATTTCTCCTTCTCTTCTGGGGGACGTACTTGGCGCATCACATCTGTCGGTTTACAAGCCTCGCACGAGGCACGTCCCCTTATACCTTCAATTTTCTTCGTTCCCTTTTTTCTTCTCCTTTCACGCGATCTTGCTCACCGCGTGGCAGAGCCTCGGGAGCACTTTGTCTGTGAGCTTCGGGCTCTATGCACTCGCCGATATTCTCGCCCTTCCATTTACCTCGTTCGCTCAGTTGTTTCATTTTTCGATAATTTTTTAATCGTTTTCTTGTATTATTTTTATTGTCATTTGAAAAATGTATTTTTTCGTCATTTTCTTTATCATTTAAAAAATTATTTTTTCATCATTTTCTTAATCATTTTAATAATGATTTTGGTGTCATTTTCTTCATCATTTTAAAAATTATTTTTTCATCATTTTCTTAATCATTTTAATAATGATTTTCTTGTCATTTTCTTAATCATTTAAAAAATTATTTTTTGCCGTTTTTTAAATCATTTTAAAACTGATTTTTTTGTAATTTTCTTAATCATTTAAAAAATTGTTTTTTCATCATTTTCTTAATGATTTTTTTTGTCATTTTCTTAATCATTAAAAAAAAAAAATTTGTCGTTTTCTTAATCATTTTAAAACTGATTTTTTTGTAATTTTCTTAATCGTTTAAAAAACTTTTTTTTCATCATTTCCCTAATAACTTAAAAAATATTTTTACGTTAATTTTTTTATCATTTTTTAGTACTTAAAAACATTTTATAACATTTTTTTTTATCAATGTTCCTCGGGTTGGCGGAAAAAAAATCTCGATCGATTGCTTTGAATCTCTCGTTGATTCTCAATAATTCGCACTTTTTTTTATATCGTGGACGACTCTATGGGACGTGCAGTTCTTATGTTGTTATTTGGGTTACGTTAGGCAGTTTCGAGAGACAGGATATACATTGTCATGGGAAAGTCCTGGAGGAAATTGTCCTGCGGATATTTAGAATTTTCCTGTACCGCGGGGAGCTGAAGAGACGGGACAAAGTGGAAACAGATGGAGTGGCAGGCGGCCGAGGGGTGGGGGGGGGGTGGTGCAGTTAAAGAGAGCGATAGTGACGGAGAACGAGAAGGGAGGAATATGGAGCGCTGTGTTGAGGGAAAGCTCAGAGTGTGCGAAGATGGTAATTTACCGGTTGGCCCGCGAGGAAAACTGTAGCGGGAAAGTGTCGGGGGTGTGGGCACGCGGTACTTTCGTGGCGACGAGCTCCGAAGGACCTATGGGCTACTCCGATTCGAATGGACCAGTTCGTGGTCCGGATTAAATAAAAACTATTTCAGTGTCCGCAAATTGCACCCCCCGGAATGTAACAATGAACGTAAAATTCAGCATGGAAAGCTGACGAGATACATCTGTCTATATAAAAATATTTACAATTTTTTCTTTGCGACTGGTCAACTTGATATTTGCGGTATCGCAGCAAGTTTTTCAATAATTGTTCCTGAGACAGCGATTTATGATTTATTACTATTTTTAGTTGTAATTAGTATACGTGTAATCATTAATAGCTGTTATAATTATATTGTTAATTGGTCATTTTATTTTGTAATTTTATTTTGTCATTATTTTTATAATCATTATAGTACGGTGAGTTATTAACATTAGGTATCCGGACGAATAACATACACATAATAGTCCGGATAGATTGTGTTAAATTGTTAAACAAACTATCCGGAACAATAATTTACACGCAGTCATACGAAGAAAATCATTATAATTTTGTTTGGGTTTGGGTTGGTTGTGTTTGGGTTTGTTTGGCTTGGGTTGGTTGGTTTTGTTTGGGTTTTTTTTGTGTTGGTTGGGTTTGTTTGCGTTTGGGTTGGTTTCTTTGGGTTTGTGTTGGTTGGTTTTGGGTTTGGGTTGATTTGTTTGGGTTTGTGTGTTTGGGACGTTATACAGCGTGAACCGCGTGAAATTAGCCGCTGTCCGGACGAATATCATACGCTTATTCGTCCGATAACCGAACTGCTAGCTAGCCTCAGCGTTGTAAAAATCAGTTATACAAAAATATAAAAATATTTATTTTGTTATATTAAATTTGTATAAAAAATATAAAAAGTATTTAAAAATAAGTTATCGCCGGATCACGTATCGGTTCAATTAACGAGCACCCTCTGAAAAAAGTAGCCAAAAAAAAGTAACGCAACATCGAGCATAAGATGCTTTTTTCCACCGACTAATGCAACCCGCATTTTGCCTCCCTCTATAAATATTTAGTGGCAATCGCGTGCGACTGAAAATCGGAGGACCCGTATAAAAGTGTATGCAGCGTGGAGCGGGCGACGATTCCAGGCATGAATGAGAGAGAAATTCGATGCGGTCTAAGTATCTCGTCTTATACACTGCTAAGAGTAAAAAGAAGAGGAAGAGCGCAGTAAGAAAGAGAAGAGCGCAGCCTCGAGCAGACGACGCGAGAGAAAGAAGTGCGATTCGCCACTAAAGTGCGCTGACGAATTCTAGCTGTTTGAAATTCCCTTGTGACTTCGCCTCGATCTTCGCGATATCCTTACTCCGCTTTTACTCGGGGATCCATTCACCAGCCGAGTCTTTAGGAACTCGAACGAACGGCACGAAAGAGATAGATACGAACTCCTGCGGACAAACTGGACGGTACTTTGCTGCAGGTCTATCGAGAGATCGACCCAAAATGACCCTCCCACTTTCCCTTTCCCCCACGTGTGTGCGTGGTTGTGTCCAAGTCGAAGATGGACTAATTTTCGAAAATATAATGACAAAAGTTTTGCATTGTGGTGACGTGTAAGGAGAGGCGCAAAACTGCAAGAGTCCAAAAGAGTACCAAAATGTACAGGCGTGCAGGCGTGTGTACCAAAACCGTTAGCATCACTAATTGGTCCTAAGTCGTGAGTCATTCACGTGAACTCTTCGATACCCCCATGTAGGGCCTAAACCGTGTTTTGTCTATTTGTGAGTGAAATAAACCAATACTAAAATGTGACTACTCTTTTGTGCCTATGTCGCTTTGTTTTATTCATATTTGCTTGAATGTATTCCAATAATTTTTTGGTCAGGTTTGACGGATACATCCAGTGGGGCAAAAGGGCAAAGCGGGCAGGGCAAAGCGAGCACGTACCCGCTATGCCCAGTATGAAAAATGGCTGTGGGAAATGAAGATGATACTTTATTTAAATAATTTCCCTTTTTTTAAATCTGTATTGTAGGAAGAATTTAAGAATCTGCCGGATTCTCACTATTCTTTACACTTTTGTAGCGACCGGAAATTGGGTTTCTGTATGTCGTCTCGGGATTCCTTCACAGAAGTACGCAATATTTATATTTTTTTTCGCTGTAATAAGGTCGATAACCGACCCTGCAATTTTACAGAGACGATTATTAATATATTTAGCGAAACTCAAAAAGAAAATTATGAAAGTCCTATGAATTGAAGCCTGGTAATAGGACTACCTTTAGATGATAGTAGAAGATAAAAGATGATTATGTGACTTCATTTCAATAATTTTCCCATTTATTTATCTATGTAGGAACTCACAAAAACGCTATCATTTATTGCAACTATGTTTTTCTACATGTTTGAAAGTGGTATTCTTATATTATTTCCAGATGGTAAATAAATATAAAAGAAAGGGACCACAAGCTTCTTCGGATGAGAGCCTTAACAAGGATTTGAAAACTAAGGAAAAACCAAAAAGGTCAAAAAAGGAACAAAATAAAGACAAGGGCAATCAGGTCTGCATTATATGCAACGAACCATGCATAGATCCTCCCACCGAAGACTGAATTCAATGCAATGACTGTCAAATGTAGGCTCATGATGCATGCATTGCTTACCCTGGTGTTGGATCATTTTACTGTGATGATTGCCAAAAAAATGAAGTTTACTGACTGTTGAGAAGACACGTTAAGTTTTTGTTCTTTTATGGTAATAATAATGATTTGTCTGCAATAAAATATGTGGGTACATTCATAGTTTTTCCCCCCTACGATTCCCTATTTTATTTTTATTTATGCCTAACCTCAGGAAACATACAGGATGCTCGTCCTACCCTCGAGGGGCTCTGGCAATTCTTAAAGTTTTTAAATTGTTTTTTATTATTTGTATTTTGAAAAAATTGTTTAAATATGATATTTTATAACGGCCTTTTTTATTTCCTTTAGACTACCCACTTTGAGTCCCCTCTGCGTCATCTGTGTGTATAGGTACTCAAAGAGTGTCTCAAAATGACCTGACTTTTAAATTGATTAAAAAAAAGTATTATTTATTGGAAAAGTACGAATATTTTTATTTTAATATAAGGTACAAACATGGAGGTTATGTGTGGAACACAATATTCGATAAATGGCATAAACGGCATGGACTTGGACATTTAAATTTATTAATAAAACGTTTTATTTATTTTCAAAAGTACGATTATTTTAATTTTGATATAGGGAGGTTATGTGTGGAACACAATATCCGATGAATGGCATAAACGCCATGGACTTGGAATCCATATTCTTTCAACAAGATGGCGCAACTTGTCACATTGCGGGCGAAATAATGCAGTTATTGCAGACGAAGTTTCATGGTCCTGTTATCTCGCGCCGCAACGATGTAAATTGGCCACCAAGATCGTGCGATTTGACGCCATTGGACTTCTTTCTTTGGGATTTTCTGAAAGGAAAAGTGTATGAGATATTGCGTTCCACACATAACCTCCCTGTTTGTACCTTGTATTAAAATGAAAATATTCGTACTTTTAAAATGGATAATGCGTTTTATTAATTTACAAAATGTCAGGTCATTTTGAGACACCAACAATAAATTGGCAATTGGTGCGTTTTTTAAATTTCTTGAAAAGTTCTTTGCCAATCGTTTGTATTAGCGAACACGGGTGGGAAAATCGTTATGTACAAAAATCGTCCGAGTATTTGTACATTTACGCGTTTATGTCTCGCAAACTTCTGCATCGACTGCGATGAATCTATCGCAAATACCCAGCTCCGAGTGGGAAATATGATTTCGGCTGTAGAGCATTCCGCTATATGCAGACAATTACAATTAAAATAAACATGCGAACGAATGAACCGATGAAGAAAAGAACAAATTAAAAACTGAACGAATGAAGAAGTAATCAAATAAATGAATAAACAAATAAAACAAATTATTTATAAAACGAATTAACAAATCAACAAATTCAAAAGTAATCGAATTAAAAAATAAAACATCAAATATACAAATGTACAAATATACAAATGTACAAATATGAAAATGTACAAATATACAAATGTACAGCTATACAAATGTACAAATAAACAAACAAACAATAACTCACGAATAGTCAGGGATAGCCTTACTTCGCTTTTACCCTGATTCAAGTCTTTTACCCGCATTTTGTCTCCCTTCGTACAGTACATTTCGCGTAACGATATTTTCGATAACGCGATAAACTTCGCGTAACGATACCAACATTACGATGTAACGTAATTTCTTACCTCTGTCAAATTTATATCCAATTTTTCCCAAATTTAAATTTAAATTTTCCTATATCATTATTTTCAACAAGCAAAATATACAAAATTGAAAAACACAAAACCGCCAACACAAAACCACGTGAAAGAAGTAAGAGGGTATTCCGTGGACTGAAGTAGTACAGGCCCTCCTAAGTGTGTCATGTAAAAATTTCAACAAACCCTTCGAAGGTGCTATTTAAACACCGGACCGCGTTAAAGTCTGAATGATGGCAAATTGGACTTTAACACGGTCCTGTTAAAGCCCGCTAGTACACACACACACATGCACACACACCCACCCACGCACACTGACGGGCGCGCGCGCACGCACGCACGCACGCACGCACGCACGCACGCACGGACGCACGCACGCACGCACGCACGCACGCACGGACGCACGCACGCACGCACGCACGCACGCACGCACGGACGCACGCACGGACGCACGCAAGCACGGACGCACGCACGGACGCACGCACGCACGCACGCACGGACGCACGCACGGACGCACGCAAGCACGGACGCACGCACGGACGCACGCACGCACGCACGCACGCACGCACGCACGCACGCACGCACGCACGCACGCACGCACGCACACACGGACCCACGCACGGACGCACGGACGCACGCACGGACGCACGCACGCACGCACGCACGCACGCACGCAAGCACGGACGCACGCACGGACGCACGCACGCACGCACGCACGCACGCACGGACGCACGCACGGACGCACGCACGCACGCACGTACGGACGCGCGCACGCACGCACGGACGCACGCACGGACGCACGCACGCACGCACGGACGCACGCATGCACGCACGGACGCATGCACGCACGCACGCACGCACGCATGGAGGCACGCACGGACGCACGCACGCACGCACGCACGCACGGACGCACGCACGCATGCACGGACGCACGCACGCACGCACGCACGGACGCACGCACGCACGAATGCACGCACGGACGCACGCACGGACGCACGCACGGACGCAAGCACGCACGGACGCACGCACGCACGCACGCACGCACGCACGCACGCACGGACGCACGCACGCGCGCACAGACGCACGCACGGACGCACGCACGCACGTACGGACGCACGCACGCACGCACGCACGGACGCATGCACGGACGCACGCTCGGACGCACGCACGCACGCACGCACGCACGCACGCACGTACACACGCACGCACGCACGGACGCACGCACGCACGGACGGACGCTAGCACGCACGGACGCACGCACGCACGCACGCACGCACGCACACACGCACGCACGCACGCCCGCACGCACGCACGCACGCACGCACGCACGCACGCACACACGCACGCACGCACGCACGCACGCACATATATATATGAAATCCTTCATCCCCATCGCCGTAACCTCTTTCTATCGCGGGTACTCGTGGTTTGCCTCGAAATGTAGCATTCAACAGGGGCTGCTGTACTTATTCTCCCTCCTGCTCTTTCTCGCGTCCCTTTTCTCCCCGTCTAACCGCGCGAATTTCGCGTCCATGCTCGCGCGGATGAGCATGAAGCACGGGGCGGTCGAGGAAGAGACAGAGAGAGACAGAGAGAGTGGGAGTGAGCGAGTGGGGGGCGGGTTTGAGGGGGTTGAGTAGGATAGGGAGGAGGAGCAGGATTCTGTGGCGCGAATAGGTGTTGTAGTCCTCGCGGATGTGTCGCCGTGTCGGGCAGGGTGGGTACGCGTGGAGATCGAGAGGAAGAGAGTGGGAGGAGAGTGCCGGGAGGGATGAGAAAATGATGCGCAGATTGGCCGGATCATCTCGAAAACCGGCAGCATCCCTCGCTTTCGTACCCTCTCTTCCCTCCCTCTCTACATCTCTCTCTCTCTTTATCCGTCTCCGTACGCACGACGGGCGACCACCAGCAAGGGGTGGTTTAGCGAATACCAGGAGTAAGAGAGAGGGAGAAAGAACGAGAGAGCGAGAGGGAAAGAGCTCGCCCTGATTTCACTCGGCCCCACTCTACGAGCTGAATATTCGCTACCCCCCTGTCACCACCGAGAGAAAGGGAGAGGGAGAGAGAGACGCAGGGAGAGAAGCAGAGAGAGAGAGAGGCAGAGAGAAAGAGAGAGATGGACAAAGACAGATGGAGACAGAAAGAGGAGAGAGAGAGAGAGAGAGAGAGAGAGAGAGAGAGAGAGAGAGAGAGAGAGAGAGAAAGAAAAGACGTTCCACGAGAGAACCACCACCATCACGACTATACACCCCCTTGTCGACCTCCCGTCGATGCTTCGTCTCTCGCGAGCGAACCCTGATGTTTCATCGGTTTGAACGCGCGCGCCGTCACATCATCACCAACGCGCGAGACGAGTCCCACTCGAGTCCTCCGATTATTATCTCATTTGCCAGCGCGGCTATAAGCGAGACACGCGACCTCGCGCCGGAACTTCTTCCCTTCACATATATTTATATATATGTATATATATATCTGTGTATATATATTTATATAGAATATATATTTACATACATATACATATACATGTGTGTGTCGGTGTATACATATATATTGATACCTATTTATATACACGTATATATAATAAACATTTAAACATATGGACACATATTGATACACATGTACCAATATCCATATACACCCAATGGTACCCTAAAATCAATCGTGCTTCACAATCAATCGTGCTTCTTCGTTTCCTCCCATTTAAAAGCGTAAAGAAATTTTACTCCGAGCCGCAAACACGACAATAAATTTTCAAATCGTCCAGCGTGGGAGGTAGAAAAGTTAGCGGGGA
This sequence comes from Ophion costatus, assembly GCA_951751655.1. Classification (NCBI taxonomy): domain Eukaryota; kingdom Metazoa; phylum Arthropoda; class Insecta; order Hymenoptera; family Ichneumonidae; genus Ophion; species Ophion costatus. The sequence continues at coordinate 28,548,828 of OX632363.1, forward strand.
AATCCCCCGCGTGGGATCGATCGAACGCGGGCGATAGCGCGCGAGATCGGACGCGAAGAATCAGCCGGGGGTGCCCATCGAATTTCCCGTGTCACGAGGATCACGCGTGGACCACGTGGTCCGTTCGGCGATACACACAGTGCGGAACGATCGTGTCGGGTAAGTGTGCGGGGATTTGGAGTATTCTCGCCCATACCTAAAGGTCCTTTTTGGGTGCCAAAGGATTCGGGACGGATTCAACTTTGGGACAGTGAGGTCCCAAAGTGAGGACACGAATCGCTGGAATTGTTTGGGAGGAGTGACGTGCACTGTTGACAGGTGGAAAAAGAACGTTGTGACTGTTGTCATCTGAGCATAGGTATGGAGATATAGGATGATGGAGTACGACGCTGAAAAAAAAGTTCGAGCTCGTTGAATAATTGAAAGGAAGTGGCTGTGTGGAAATTTGTGGATAGATGAGCGTAGAGATCTCGAACGTAGAAATGAGAAAAAGTATTATAATCTCGTAATCGCTTTTCGTCGTGTAAAAACTTTTCCTTCGTAGGATATTTAAGTGGCCGGGACGTAAGAAAATACCTTTGCGAAATTATAAATATTTTTCGTGGCTCCTCTTCGATGATTAAGGCAATTATTTTTCTAGCTACTAAATAGTTAGTGTGTTGAAGTTTTGCCCAAAAATGTATTCATTGATTCACTTTATGCTACATGTGAATCGTACTTTTGAATTGAATACACATGTATGTGTGTACGTTAGTGTGTGCTCGTGTATAAAAACTGCGATCTTTTAATGACATCGCCGTGGTGCCAATTTTCAAAGGAGATTTAACATATATATATATACATATATATAAATATTGGTGTTTAATGTAAATTTGGAATTCTTCAGAATATACATCATTCAGAAATTCCGAATATGCATATGTTTTTAATTAACGTTTGCTTTACAAATAATTTATTTAAAAAATACAGTTAAAAATACATTTTCACCAATTTTCATGCGTTTATTGATAGTACTGGCAGCAATGTAATATTACTGCCATGTATTTATGATAGTCAGTTGGACCCATACAAACCTGTTTTCATTTATTTATTTTATTCGATACGAGAATCGTCCTATTCAATGGAACATATGTGTATGTGTGTACATACGTCCACCAGTGTGTGTGCAAATTGCAACTTTTTAATAACATCGCCGTGGTGGCAGTTTCCAGAGGAGATTACACATATATATATTACAATATTGATCTTCAATGCAAATTTGGAATCACTCAGAATATACATCAACCAGAAATTGAGAATATATATTTATTGTTTCCAATTGACATTTCCTTTTTAAATGATACATTTAAAAATAAAAAGTTAAAAACATTTTGTCATACGTTAATTGAAAGTAATGACAGCAATGCCATACTACTGGCCTGTATTCAAGATAGCCAGTCGTATATTGCGAGCAATATTTATACACACAAGGCCGTATTTTTTCAAATGGTTTTTTTCGTATCAATTAGCTATGATATATATTTTACTCTGCTGGTGGCAATTTTAAAAAGAGAATTATATATATATATATATATATATATATATATATATATATATATATATATATATATATATATATATATATTGCCCTTGGAATTAATTCGCAGCGTTCTTCTAATGAAAAAAATATATATTTATTTTAAATGAAAATAAAAAAATACATCGATGAAAGTATTGCTCATCGCTTTCTGCTACTTTTGACAATCTTCTGGGCAGGTTACGAATTGCGTGTCGGAAGAACGCCTCGTCTTTAGATGCAATCCACGAATCGACCCATTTTTGACAATCTTCGTAAGAAGTGAACTTCTGCTCAGACAGGCTATGAGCCATCGAATGAAACAAATGGTAATCAGACGGAGCGTGGGGTAAGAGACTTCCCATTTAGTTGTTTCCAGATACGTTGGTACCGGTTTTGCGACGTGCGGGCGAGCATTGTCGCGCAGCAAAATGACTTTGTCGTATCTTTCGGAGTATTCCGGCCATTTTTCTTCCAATGCACGGCTCAAGCGCATCAATTGCAGTCGGTAGCGATCCCCAGTTATGGTTTCATTTGGTTTCAGCAGTTCATAATAAATCACATCCCTCTGATCCCACCAAATACAGAGCAGGAGCTTAGAGCCAAAGATATTTGGCATTGCCACTGATGTTGATGGTTGACCGGGCTTAACCCATAACTTTCTGCGCTTCGGATTGTCGTAATAGATCCGTTTTCCATCACCAGTGACAATTCGATGCAAAAAACCTCTTCTTTTCTCCCGTTGAAGCAGCAGATCACATGTCAAAAGACGCCTCTCAATGTCAAAAAAAAAACTTATTGCAAAGTTACATCAGTTTCCATAAAACAACATTTAATTTGTGAATGTTAATTGTTCAATAACGAGCTTCCTAATTGTCGTGAAATTTTTACATGACCTCTGAAATACTTCATACAAAAACATACCAAATTTTCAGAATTTTATCATCATTTGCGATTTGGGACTCAACATCCTCAACGTAATGAAGTAAAACTCCCCGCAAAACACTTTATTCGGCACAAATGTTGACAT
>OX632363.1:28551612-28630403 GCA_951751655.1 Ophion costatus
CGAAATCACACCCGCAGGAGTTCGACGGAACGAGAAAGAGAGGGAGAGGGAGAGAGAGAGAGAGAGAGACCAAGACAGTGGGAGAGAGAAAAAACTGCGCCGCGATAGAAGTAGAATGTTACCAAGTAGAAAGAAAGTAAAGATAAGCGTTATGGAGAACGAAATATATACATATATTTACACTTAGGCACACGCCCACGCTCACATATTCATTTTCGCTTCGAAACAGAACTTGGCAGGCGCAAAAAATTAATTTTCGAAACAGTCCTGCAGGAAAATGTGGTGTTGAAATTTGTTATCTGATTTTTCGAAATAAAAAAAAATCTTATTATTATTTTTTCAATATTTATGAATTAATTTTATTACTAATGTTCTTCCGCATGCTCTTGTGGGTTATCAAGTCCCCATATTCACGTTTAAGTACACTTAGGTATCAATCCACTATTTCGAGCCCCTCAGAGATCCCACCAGAGTGTTGCCCGTGGCTGTTCTTTCTTACCGCATTAGCGGAGGGGCACGGGGAAAGTGTGGAAAAACTGTGCCGATGCGGGCGGCTATTTTCCTTTTTTTTTAACCGCGTTCTAGTTGGGGCACTGTGAGAAACTCCGTACAATTGCCTCTCAGTCAGTAGTTGGGCCGCAAGCCCGTGAGCATCTAAGCGGTCACCCATCCAAGTATAGGCCCCGCAAACGCTGCTTTACATGCGCATTATTATTATTAGTATCGTTATGATATGTGAACAGTAGTGGAATTAACTCTGGATACTTTCAAATTTAAACATTTCGCATTTATTGATCATTTTTACGTGATGATAAGTTATATTTTATATTCTTATCAAAGTAGGCTTATCAAGGGGGAGATACCTTTAGGCGAGGCAAAAATTGGTGACTTTCCTGCTTTTGTTTTGCAAGGAAAGATTTCTTCGCCATTTTTGGGACTTAGGGTAGGTTTTATTACTACTTTTGGCTGTTACATGGTATTTTTTAATTTTTATCTTATGTTTAAAAAATCTTTAAAAATGTCGGAGGTATGACATGGTCTTCTAAGCGGGTTGCAGCGGGTGCCGTCAGACGACGTGACACGTAGCGTCGGCGGGATTAATCTGAAAAAAATCAACGAACATTTTTCTTCCATTAACACTCATACGCAGAATATGAACCAAGAAAAAGTGAGAAATGTTGAAAGTCGATGAAATTTTCCACACCTCCGTCATTTTTGAAGATAAACAGAAAAAATATTATGTAACAGCCAAAAGTAGGCGAACAAACATACCTCTAGTCTCAAAAATAGTGAAAAATCCTTTTTAAGGATGTTGAGTCCCTATGAAACAATTTAGTGTTAATTGTTCAATAAATAGCTTCTTAATCGTCATGAAATTTTTACACGACCTCCTGAATACTTCATGTAAAAACATACCAAATTTTCAGAATTCTATCATCATTACTTCATCCTCCTTAAGGGTTGAAATAAAAAATGATAAGAAAATTCGGAAAATTTGGTATGTTTTTGTATGAAGTATTTAAGAGGTCGTGTTAAAATTTCACGACGATTAGGAAGCTCGTTATTAAAAAATTAACATTTTGTTAAGAACAATTTTTAAAAGAAATAAAAAAAAATTTATCAATAAAGTTCGTTTTGTTTCCGTTGCTTTCAGTATATTGTAGATATTACAAAATTGAGAGGTAAAAAAAAAACTTATTGCAAAGTTACATCAGTTTCCATAAGACAGCATTTAATTTGTGAATGTTAATTGTTCAATAACGAGCTTCCTAATTGTCGTGAAATTTTTACACGACCTCTGAAATACTTCATACAAAAACATACCAAATTTTCAGAATTTTATCATCATTTGCAATTTGGGACTCCACATCCTTGAAAAGAATCATGAAAATCAGCCAATTTTTTTCAAGCATAAAGGTATCTCCTCGCTTAGCAGAATATACATTTTCTGCGTACATGTAAAAAAACGAACTTGTATTAAAAGTGTCCAGAATTAAGCCGGGAGCCTGAATTAGAAGCTCCACAGAAGCGTTTTTCCGGGAATTTTTTGATAAAAAGAAAACAACTATTGAGCCTAGTAAACATTGAAGTATCTTTTAATGTCTATTTTAAATGTATAAAAAAATGTTTCAACATGGAACAATAAATGACTGCAGATATATGAGCCTATTCCACGCGTGTCTTGCCACTTGTAGTCCCCAATCGGCGGGAAAGATGCAGCTCGTAATTCGTGACTGGAACAAAAAGACCAGAAAAAATTGCAACTGTCATATATTTTTCTTCTGGGTGAATTAAGAAAAAGCTGAAAAAATCATGAAATTATAACTTTTCTCAGGTTTGAAAAAAAATGTGTTAAAAAACACGTCAACGTGGTGTAAAGATGATTTAAAAATACTTTTTCAACGACTTTTTAAATTCACTTAGAAAAGATCTTCATACTGAAGAAAATAAACTTTTGATTCACTAGGTCGTTTAGTTTTTTTGCTATCACGCCCGCCAATTTGGAAAAATCGTGAATCACAAACTGGAGACAACGTGCTTCAAAGTTTTCAATAGAAGGAAATATCAATATCAAATGTCACTTGCTTCTCTCTTTTCCACCTTGTATCTTCGAGAATATGTATTGAATATGTATATGAATATGATTTGGCCTCTGTAACTTTGTAAATATATTCTTGCATAGTTTATCTATCGATTCAAGCAATAAAAAAAAAACATTTTTCGGACCTTCTAATTCAGGCTCCGGCCTTAATTCCTCTAATGGATACAGAATTTCTTTTACACCACACTTTCGAAAATAAAACTTTTAAGGTCTGTCGATTCCGATACGTGGTTGGAAAATGTGACCCAGAACCCGAAAAATGTAATACAAAATAGATTTTGAGACTGCTAATGTTCATTTTAACTCATCCTTACCCAGGAAATGATCGCAATTGGAAGGAAAAGAAACAGCGCTGCAAAAATTCACTCAAAAATCCGATGGCTTTTAATTTACATCAATAATTTGACGGAAATTCCATAAAAATTTCTTTCCTGGAGTTAAATGTGAAAACTCCTATTCCTTGATTTGTATAAATTCCGGAATTTCCTTGTATGCTTGATGAGTAATTGAGAGGAGAATGAGAGAGAGAGAGAGAGAGAGAGAGAGAGAGAGAGAGAGAGAGAGAGAGAGAGAGAGAGAGAGAGAGAGTGAGAAATTTCAATTTTCGTGATTATATTCTCGAGGATATATTCAATCCGGAGCATGATTCCTCACTCCCATCCCTCTTTGCTGCACGAGCGAGCGCCAATGAGAGAGAGGAGAAATCTTTTGCGGAATTAATTTCAACGTGACGCCCGCAAGAGATCAAGCTCCCGTAGGGCTTTGCAGTCCCCGCGTGTCCTCGCGGGATTCGCGTACGTTCATATATTTTTTATTTTTATTTGAAAAAAGATTTCCTGGGCTCTCCGGACTTTTTCGTTCCGACGTAAACTCTCCGCTCGCAACCAGAGCGATATATATATATATCGTATTTTACATACATATATATATATATATGTAAAATACAAAACGAATAAAAAAATCGGAAAAAAATTGCCAAAAATGTGAAAATTTCTCTTTGCGCACGGCCCTTCCCGAAATATATTTGCTTCGCGTCTATCCTAATTGGAACGACAAAATTGAAGAATTTAGGAGATAAAATGAAAAACGAACTAGTACCTAGCATTATAATTTTTTTTACGTTGACAGTCGTCCAAAGCAAATATATCTCATTAGTCAGAGACAAAAGAGAGACCTGAGAACATTGAAGCTCCTTTCGAAAATCATCAAATGCATTTTTTCGTACGGTAAATTATGCTGTCTTTTGGAGTTAGGTTATTTTACGTGAAGCGTTCCATACCAGTATCATTTGTTTCCACGTCCCCTTGATGTTGAATCCATTATACATATATGCACGCGGTGCCGAGCAAATGCAAATATCGCAGCAGTTCACGTGGTTTTCTCTCACCCGCTCTATTCCTCTTGCTCTCGCTTCTTCGTTTCTCTCTCTCTCTCTCTCTTGGCTGGAGACAGAAATTGAAACAATCCGCCAATTAGAATCGTCGACATGACGAGATTATGCAGATTTTCGCGGTGGCAGTGACGACAGAAGGGACAGAAAGGGAGAGAGAAAGAAAAGCAGAGCGAGAACTAGGGGAATAGGGAGGGAGGAATGACGTAAAGAGAAAAAGGAAGCTGGCGAATAGGAAAATCAGAGAGAGAGAGGGGGGGGGGGGAGAGAGAGAGAGAAAGAGAGAGAGAGAGAGAAAGGTGGAAAAAGAACGACAGAGACAGCGGTCCGAGTGGTAGAATTTTATTCCCCGCTGAAGATCGCAGTAGTAACGGCGTCACACAGTCAGACAGACTCGAGAATCGACGTCAGCAAACTGGCAGCTGGCTGTTCGCTCGCTTAATTCAATCTCCGAGTTGTCTTATGAATCGTAAACCGACCAGCCCGCGTTTTCCCATCCGTGATTCCTGCAGTACGCAAACTCAATTCTCTCCGCACCGTATATACGTACATACGTCCGTCTGCATTGGGGTACACAATATTCCCTCTACACGGGACGATGTTGTGTCGTTGCATCGGTTATTCCCCTCTGCCGGCAAACATACGCGTTCTGCACGGAACCTCGATTTTGCATAAGCCCGAAGATATTCGTTGCGCGTCAAGAATGTCGCCGATGAAAGCGTCGAAACTTCAGGGGCGTTTGGAAATAACGACAGTTCGAGGGAGAAAAAAACGTACCGCTCATACAAATAGGTGTTTCGCATTGAGGGGTCGTTCAAGAATGACAATCATTTTCTTTCTATCCTCGTGCGGTTTAGAATACTTCGAGATTTTTTGTGTTTTTTTTTTAATTTACTTTTAATTCAATCCAAATTTCGGGTACTCATGCTTTCGGGAGAGAGAGAGAGTAGAGCGTGGCGAAAAATCGAATATTGTCGAGGAACGAACGATTCGGAAAAATAGTTGTAGATATGTTGAGAAATGTTATGGGAAACATTTTTTTTTTAATCTGTTGCCTTAGGACAATGCGGATTCGGGAGAAGAGGAAAGATTTGTTGTTTTTGCTTGATTGAAATTAAATAGCGATCTTTTTTTTCATTTTTACGTCACGCGAATTGAATAGCGATCTGGTGAATGAAATAGCGTTTTTCATTTTTATTTTCATTCCACTCAAATTAAATAGCGATCCAGGGAAGCCGTACGGTAATTCATTTTCCCGAAAACGCGAATAATTTGATTTTATTTTTGCTTCGTTGAGATTAAATAGCGATTCATAGCGATCTAGTGAAGCAAATAGCGATGTTATTCTTATTTTTGCTTCACTCAAATTAAATAAGGATCTGAGCGGAGCCCGTACAATAATTTAATTTCGAGAGCCAGCATCGCATTTTTTAGTCTTGCTTCACTCCAATCAAAGTATTTCTTTCACGAATGCGAATATTTAAGAATGAAGTAATTTTCATCCACAACGAAGTAAAAATACATCCCAGTATACTGATCAAATATGGAGCCAGGAACTTAAAAAAAAATACGACTCTACAAATCGTTTAATTTATACGGCACTATATGGAGATGATACGCTGGTCATATTTCTATCTAACAATTTATACACTGTATAACTCTAAAAGTCCAGAAACTTGGAAAAATGTGATTAGCAGAAGAATTTTCGTAGCCGCGACTTTTCAGCAAAATATAAAAATGTCTAAATTTACTAAATTTTCGCGAAACTTTTTATTCCAGTTTATCGTCGGGTGTAATAATTGATTGTTACTTATTTTTTATTAAGCGCCACTGTAATTTACCGATGACTCAGATAGGCCCTGCCTATCCCCGAAAGGAATATTTTGAAAAGCGATCTATAGCGATCTAGCAAATTGAATAGCGATCCCTACTGGAATCAATTTTAGTAGAAAAGGCAAGTGCCTGCCAGACGGAGATTTTTCGTTCATTTTATTAATCGTTTCCGGGCACCCAGCTATCCTCATCCTAAAGGGTGCAAACAGTTTCCCAACTATTTCATGTGAGATTATACTCTTGCATAATCTGCAGAGAGTAACGATGAGAAAGAGAGCGAGAGAGCGATAGACAGAGAGACAGAGAGAGAGAGAGAGAGAGAGAGAGAGAGAGAGAGACAGCGAGTGAATGTGCACTATATCGACACAGTATTCTTCCGTATTTATCACACAGAGTAAAATTGACAGCAGTCTATTTCCCGTTCGTTCCGCCGGCCTGCCTGTCTGTCTCAAACATAATATTTCTCTCTCCCTCTCTCTCACTCACCCTTTCCCTCTCTCGTTCTCATTCGATCCCTCTCTATATACCACTCGTCCTGACGAAACAACGTGGACGCTGTTTGTTTGAATAACAATGGACCGAAACAATGCCCATCCCTCTTCCTCACAATGGCAGTTCACTACGATATGTATTCGGGTATATATATACATATATGCAGGAACGAAGAGAATGCTGGCTTGTACTCTCAGTGTTGCTTATACTCGTGGTGCGTCTCCCTTTACCGAAAAAGTCTCTCCCTCGTCGGAGCATTTGGCAACCTTTCTCTCCCTCCTCTCTCTGTCATCATCCTTGTCAAAAGCTTTCCGTTTCTCTCGGCCTCCAACTCTCCTCTCTCTCGCTCTCTCTCTCTCTCTCTCTCAGTCTGCGTCTTTACCTCCCACGTCAATCATCCCGAAAACCTTCGTACTTGTAGAAAAAGGTCTGCCAACCCTCCCCCTTTAGGCTGTTTCAGTCTCTATTATCCCGAAGCATCAGCGACTTTTATAATCACCGATCGTGACGCTAGTAGAGCAAGCGCGTTTAGTCAGACACGCGCATCGAACATTTACTTGGCCCTTTGCACGAGCTTTTGCAAACGTTGGATGAAAAATAGTAGGGACTTTTCATGATTTTCATTAGCTCAAATTCGTCGCAAGTAGAGTAGATCAGTGTCCGATCGGACATGCGAATCAAACATCAATTTATTCACTTTGCACTGGAAAACATTTTTCCACTCTTCTACAAGTTTTCCCTCGAGTGTGAGGTAGGAGGTATCGATGATTTTGGTAATCTGCACTCGTGTCCAGTAGAACAACTCGGTGTTTGTGCATACACGATTGAGTTCCACGTTTCTTTATTGGTGAAACGTTTACGTTCGATTTCTTCGATCTTTTATCTCGCATTATCCGAAACGGCGACCATTACGGACTTTTGACGTTTCTCTATAAATGAACGTTTACATTTAATTTCCTCGATGTTTTATTCCGCACTATGCGAAACAGCAACAACTCGAATCAATTACATTTCGGTTGGCGAGTAGAGCGAGGCAACGTCTAGTCAGGCATGAAAATTGTGCACTGTTGTTTGCGAAATTTATCGAAGTGCTCTAATGACCGCCAGCGTTATATACTTCCGTTACGAAATTTCTGTTACCTCGCATCCTACAGAGTGAGCAAATATTTCGGTTATATTCTTGTATTGATTATTGACTGTAGAATTTACGTCAAGTTTTGTGCAGCAGTAGAAAAAGTGTGTGGTCAGACCGGCTAAATTGTCGAATAATAACAATATTAGGAAATTTCTAGGGCTGTCAAATGTTCCACAGGAAGATATACGATAAATGCAGTTATGAGAGATTAGGGACCGCAGTGTTCTTGACAGAAAGGAGTAATCCTTAATGAATCGTCCACGAAGTAGGGAGGCAGGGTGGCTGGCGGGGGGGGGGGGGGGGTGAAGAAGACGATGTCTTTCCTTGCCAACGGTGGTAAATCCGTATACGCCCCTTTTCTTGGCTGTGTCTCACGAGTGATTTTACTTTCCTCTCTCTCCCTCCTCTCTTACCGTCTCTCTTTCTTCCTCGTAGGAGTTTCCCCAGGCCCGCCATTCAATTAATTCAGGAATACAATGGATGAACGTTTATATCTGGTTTCGGCGGTAGGGTGGGATTAACCAAGACGTCCCGTCTCTCAACACCCTTTCACGGTGTACAACCACGAAGATGGAAACGCCCGGACGTACGGAGAATATTATTGTGGAAAAAAAATGTTCGGTCGGCATTTTGTTCGGAAATATTCGCATATAACAATAATAGCAATAATACAAAGATAACGTAACACCTGGATGAAGATTCGAATGTATTCACGTGATTAAAAATCTTTGTATCTCCATTTACAATGATATCTATAACATTCAAAGTTTTTTTTACTGTCAAATAAATCAATTGTCAAAAAGAAGGCTCAGGGTGAACCGAGCCTATAATTTCTCGAGAAAAAGGGAGGAAAGAAAAATTGCTGAGCACGTCCGGCGATCCGCAGGATAACCGAAAATCGGTCGCCTGGTGACCGGCTGTTGGACCCAACGAAGCGGTATAGAAGGGAAGTAGACAGGATGACAACGACAACGGGTGATCCGTCGAGTTTGAAGACGCCGGCGTCGCTGTCCGGCGGTGACCTGGTGTCGCGTCTGTTGGCCGCAACGCCCCCGTATCTGTACAACGTGCCACTGACGCCGCACAGTTTTTTCTTCAGCGAGATGTTGCGATCGTTCGTGCAGAGCAAAGCCGACGCGAGTGCTTCGGGTGCGAGTAACGCGACGGGGAGCGTAGTCCGTCGTCGAAAGAGATCTTGGCGAGACGCTCGCGAGAGGCCTCTGGAATTGACGACGAAGGAGAAGCCTCAGAGCAACAGCAGCGCCAACAACGGCGTCCATCATCTTCCGCATCATTCCCATCACCATCACCATCATCATCATCAGCATCAACAGGGACAGCAGCAGCAGAAGGAGAAGTATTACGGTATGCAGCAGGCCCAGGGTCAACAGGGGCAGCAACGAGCCTCGCCACCGGAAGTCGTTCACCCGGAGAACAGATTCAAGAGTCACCACAATGGGGTGCCCGAGGAGACGTCACATTACGGAAACGAGACGACGGGTATGAAGAGGACTCCGAGTTACGAGCGGCGAACGAGCCCCTACACCATCAACGAACCCCTAAAGCCTATGGACGATAATCACCGTCCAGACTTCTGCAAGCAGGCTCGAGACTTTTACGACGATTCGTCGAGGCGCTTCAGTACCGAGCAATCGGCGCACCGGGACGCTCTCTTCGCTGCGGCTAGCCTCAAGGTCAAACCCGAAGAGCCTCCAGCCCAGCTCCAGCAGATGATCCCAGGGGAGACGAAAAATCGCCCGGACAGCCCCGACGGAACTTCCGTCAACGAGGAAAGAGCCAAAATGGCGGCTCAAGACTCGTCCTTCCTGACTGAACAGAAGAACAAACTGCAGGAATTCGCCGGACGCAATTTCCTGCCCGGACTACCCGGACTCGACGAGCAATCCAAGACTTTCGGCCTCTCCGGGGTCAGCGTGCCCAACACCACGGACTTTTTACCCTCCGGACCACTCTGGTATCCTCCATATCCCGCCATGCCGCAATCCTACCCCGGCATCGATCCTCTCCACTTCTTCATTGATCTCCGAGTCTCCGGCCACATATGGGACAGGAAAATCAACGAGAGACAGCTGCCCTTCAAGAGCAAACACTGCTCGGCCTTCAGCGTACCACAGGCCAAAGAGTACAATCGACCCTTGGATCTCACTAGGGACGAGGCAACCACCTCGTCGAATTCTCACGGAAACAGCGGCTCGGGCAATCAACGCGGCACTCACTTCATACTCAGGCACCTCTGCGACACGTACAAGGATATCAGGGACATGGAGAAAATGGCGAACACCGCTGAAACGATGTCGTCCTCCAATGCATCCAGCCCCGATGAGAACACCAAAGATTTCCAGGGTACGACAATTCTTCAACCTTCTTTCTTCTTGGTCAATTCTTTTGTTCTCTTGCCATTGGGCGAAAAATATTCATGCACGCCCGTGAAAGAATTCAGCCAGGGCTTTGACTAGGCCTCGATTATTTTTCCCTTACTCTGCGAGGGTCCTAATTATTAGTGGATACATATCAAGCGAGGTGTTTTGCAATAATGAAAACTATTTTCTTCAAATAAAGGATTATTTATTATTCACCTCGAAATGAGAAAATAAAAAAACAAGTTCAGTTCACAGTTTACATTGTTTGGGTTTGTTTGGATGTGTTTGGGTTTGTTTGGGGGAAAAATATTCATGCACGCCCGTGAAAGAATTCAGCCAGGGCTTTGACTAGGCCCCGATTAATTTTCCCTTACTCTGCGAGGGTCCTAATTATTAGTGGATACATATCAAGCGAGGTGTTTTGCAATAATGAAAACTATTTTCTTCAAATAAAGGATTATTTATTATTCACCTCGAAATGAGAAAATAAAAAAACAAGTTCAGTTTACAGTTCACATTGTTTCGGTTTGTTTGGGTGTGTTTGGGTTTGTTTGGGGGAAAAAAATCATGCACGCCCGTGAAAGAATTCAGCCAGGGCTTTGACTAGGCCCCGATTAATTTTCCCTTACTCTGCGAGGGTCCTAATTATTAGTGGATACATATCAAGCGAGGTGTTTTGCAATAATGAAAACTATTTTCTTCAAATAAAGGATTATTTATTATTCACCTCGAAATGAGAAAATAAAAAAACAAGTTCAGTTTACAGTTCACATTGTTTGGGTTTGTCTGGGTGTGTTTGGGTTTGTTTGGGGGAAAAATATTCATGCACGCCCGTGAAAGAATTCAGCCAGGGCCTTCACTAGGCCTCGATTATTTTTCCCTTACTCTGCGAGGGTCCTAATTATTAGTGGATACATATTAAGCGAGGTGTTTTGCAATAATGAAAACTACTTTCTTCAAATAAAGGATTATTTATTATTCACCTCGAAATGAGAAAATAAAAAAAACAAGTCCAGTTTACAGTTCATATTGTTTGGGATTGTTTGGGTTTGTTTGGGGGAAAAATATTCATGCACGCCCGTGAAAGAATTCAGCCAGGGCTTTGACTAGGCCCCGATTATTTTTCCCTTACTCTGCGAGGGTCCTAATTATTAGTGGATACATATTAAGCGAGGTGTTTTGCAATAATGAAAACTATTTTCTTCAAATAAAGGATTATTTATTATTCACCTCGAAATGAGAAAATAAAAAACAAGTTTAGTTTTACAGTTCATATTGTATGCCCTTAACAACCACTGCCCTGATGAATCCCGTCTGGGCCCTTTATCATTTTCCTCGCTATGACCTTTTTTGAATAAATTACCCAACCCTGTTATTTTCCTGTCGGGGCCTAGTCCGATTGTGCTGTGGAAAGCCCTAGTAGGGAATCCATGTTCAAACTCTCATGGGCCCCGAATTTTTTTATGGCTGCCCTCCTAATTTCTTTCACGGGCGGAAACGACGGCAGTGGTCGTCGGGGTGCGCGTTTCACGGTTGGCAAGAAAAAAAAACCTTTCCTTGCCCTCAAATGAGGTTTATTATATCTGATGAGAAATAAAAAGAATTCATGGATAACCTCAAATTCCTCTATGGAAAATACTTGTTTGTTCCGGTTTTCGTTGTACTTTTTTTGCCTCTCTGGATGACGAATACATAATTCTCTTTGTAGATGATAGAGATGATAATCTGGTGCCCTTCGTTGAGACACTTATATTTGGCCACAATTTTGACACACTTGGTCAATTTGATCCGGTTTATACTTCATCCAAGTGACATTAACAACCCTTCGGTCGGTTTTTATTGGAAATAATCAGGGATACATTTTGAGCATTTCTTAAGGGGCTAAATCTACCTAGAGGCCCAAAAAAGGCGGAATTCCGATTTTTTCTGGGAAACGATTGGTGAAAGAGGAACACATTTTTCTTAACCCAAAAGCACTATTTTTAAAGAGCCTCTTCTGAAATCACCAAGAAATACAGAGAAACAACAAAAACATGACTACCGACGGATGATGACATTTTTTTCGCCAAGTTGCGCGGTGGACACTCTCCAGCTTAAACGGTCCATCCGACATCCAGAAACTAAACGGGTTATTCAAGATAAGAATAAATGCGGGTCACTGACGATCGTCGATTTTTCAAATCATTTTATTTAACAACGAGACCACGAAGTGAAACTCGAGCATCCAAAATCTATGAAAATAATTGACGTTTTAACGTAATTATTGTAAAGTGAAAATCGATTTTACAAAAGTGAGATCGTCAACGACCTCTAAATGTTTCTCATCGTATCTCCTGTAAATTTGGAAACAATCCATCAAGTAGTTGTCGAGATATCATGTCCACCGACTTTGAAAACAGTTTTTCGAGATAAACGCGTTTAAGGGCGGGGTGAAGTTAATTCGGCGAAAAAAGGCATGTTTTTAAGATTTTTTTTGGCGTAACGAATAGTGTTCGTTTATTGAAAAATTTACATTTAATAAAGTAACATTTGAACAACATTCTCCTAAATTTGCATTGCAAAATATTCAAAATTGAGCGAGTGAAAATTAAACCCCGGAGGCGCCTCGAAAAAAAGTTGGTTTGCGGTGTGCACCATAACTCGCAACAGAATCATCTGAAACAAAAAAATCAAAATGCATTCGTTAAAGGAGATGTTTCTCGAGGTAATGACGGGAGGATTTTTTTTTCTTCGATTTTTCGATTTTTCGTAGCACTTGGGAGCCAAAAACCCGATTTTCGCTAAAAAAAATCGGCTAATTTGTTGTTGAAAAATTAGTAATTATTAAAAAAAACAAAAAAGCTCTCGACAATACCTGGTGAATTATGTGAAGAAGTACTGTGCAAAATTTCAAAGCGATTGGTCCAGTAGATTTTGAGTTATCGTGCACACGGACTTCAAATATGACAAGTCTCAGAAAAACGGTTTGAACAACGCAGAAGAGTTTGGTCGCTTAGCGCTCATTGCACATAAGTTTGAGAACACTTCTCGATTGCATAAAACTCTGAGAAAATTCATGCATATTAAAGGTACTCAAAAGATTAATTTTGCATAATAATAATTCCAAAATGTTATTAACAAAATGATGAAAAAAAAAAAATTAGTCAACAAATTTCCCCGCAACCCGATTTTTTTTTCGTGATTCGTTCATTTTTCTGAATACATATGAATTTTTTCAGATTTTTCAATTATCTTTGAATTTTTAGAATTTCAAAATAAAACTCGATGATTTTCTTATACTCACTCAAAGTCGTCGATGCCAGGTCCGTAGAGCAAAAGGCTTCCATCGAGATGATCGAGAGCATCTTTTTGCGTTTGTCTACGCAAAACTCTTTCTTCTTTACTGTCGTGCGCCGCTTGCTCCTCTGCTCTACTAATTCGCAAATCGTCAACTTGTCAACGCTCAAATACTCATAACTTCGTCAATTTTACTCCGATCGACTTGAAATTTCAACACAATATTCTTGATATATTATGCATTCATTTAAAAAATTTTAAAAAAATGAAAAAAAAAATTTTAATACTTTACCCCGCCCTTAACGTTGGAATTATGTTGCGGCCACCTGCAGCTCATTCAATTTCAAGGAATATTTCAATTAAATTTTCAGGGAATATAGCAAAAAGATGATACTATAGAATAAAAATATTTTTGGAAAATGCCATTTTTTTACCCACCTAGGTAGATGTAACCGGTTAATATGCCTGCGTAATTAAAATTCGGAGAATATCAAATTAAATCGCTTTGAATAATAGTTTTAAAGTTGAAATTTTTGAAAAGTGAGCATTTTGTAAAAAAATTCATCCGGGTCAAAATGACCCAGTGTGTCAACGTAGGATTTATTTCGTACTCGACAATTTTTTTAAATTAAGTTTTAGTATCCTAACTTATCGTTTCACTTTTCATGTATCGTCTATTTTTTTGCCTTTTTTGTTCTTCTAATATTTTTGTCAAGCACTTGATTCGACTTATGGAAAAGTTTGCCATGAACTACGGTGCTCTTTTGATCTATCGAATACACTTGGAGTTCGCTCCTGAGGGATCGAAGAACACTGTGGCGGAAGAGACAAAACTTTCTCCACTAAAAACGTGTAATATACGCATATATATACACACGCACACATATATATATACTTACAGGAAAAAGTTTACCGAAGAGCGACATCTCGGCATGTTCCTCGTCCTCGAGAGAGAGTCGACATCAAAAGGACGATGAGAACGAAGGCAAGGATCTCCGTGCCCTCATAGGTCTCGAACTCGTCGTGGATTATGTCAAGGAACCCAAGGAAAATGTGACCGTCGATGAGGAACAATCTCCCGACGTCGGGGAGTAAATTCCTCTCTCTCCATTATTTCAATACTGTTTAAACTTTTTTTGAAGTTTCAACGCTACTTGATTTTAATGTTACCTCGAAGACTCTTCCCTTCCAGATTACCTCAATCAATTTTTTTTCTGTTCTTTTTTTTGGATGCTCACAACCTTCGATTGCGTTATTCTCTTGGTTAAACGATAAAATTGAAAAAATGTACTCTTGCTGTATAAAAAATATTTCATAATTTATTTCAAATCAGTCACATTGCACAAAAAAAATTTAATTGCGATACTGATTGGCTAATCTCTATTGCACTAGCAAATCGCTGGGCAATGATCTTTTTTTCAATTCCCACGCAATAATCATTTTTGACAGCTGAGAAAACGGAAGCTTTTTCTCATTTTTGACAGCTGAGAAAAAGAAAGCTTTTCCTCTTTTTGACAGCTGAGAAAAAGAAAGCTTTTCCTCATTTTCGACAGCTGAGAAAAAGAAAGTTTTTCCTCATTTTTGACAGCTGAGGGAAAAAAAGCTTTTCCTCATTTTTGACAGCTGAGAAAAAGAAAGCTTGTTCTCATATTTGACAGCTGAGAAAAAGAAAGCTTTTTCTCATATTTGACAGCTGAGGAAAAGAAAGCTTTTTCTTATTTTTCGCAGCTGAGAAAAATAAAGCTTTTTTCATTTTTGACAACTGAAAAAAAGAAGCTTTTTCTCGTTTTTGACAGCTGAGAAAAAGAAAGCTCTTTCGCATTTTTGACAGCTGAGAAAAAGAAAGCTTTTTCACATTTTTGACAGCTGAGAAAAAGAAAGCTTTTTCACATTTTTGACCGCTGAGGGGAAAAGATTTTCCTCATTTTTGACAGCTGAGAAAAAGAAAGCTTGTTCTCATATTTGACAGCTGAGAAAAATAAAGCTTGTTCTCATATTTGACAGCTGAGAAAACGAAAGCTTTTTCTCATATTTGACAACTGAAAAAAAGAAGCTTTTTCTCGTTTTTGGAAGCTGAAAAAAGAAATCTTTTTCACATTTTTGACAGCTGAGAAAAAGAAAGCTTTTTGACATTTTTGACAGCTGAGAAAAAGAAAGCTCTTTCGCATTTTTGACAGCTGAGAAAAAAAAGCTTTTTCACATTTTTGACAGCTGATAAAACGGAAGATATAAAAGTATTGCAAAAATAATTTCAGCTCTAATTTGAAGTGCCTATCTTTGAGATTCACTCACACTAACCCACAAAGTAGACGAAATTGAAACAAAGTTTTCCCGAGCGATCCTCGACTTGTTCTCGTCCCAAGAATTTCTCGAGCGTTGTATTCCCGCATTGAATAATTATTGTGAAACGAGTTCAGCGGAAATCGAACATCGCGTATGCTTATTGATCGTTAATTCGCGCGGGGCAATCTGCGAAGCGAGACTTCGCGAATCAGCGATTTTTGCTCGTGAACACGTGGAATTATTGCCTTGTATTTCCGTACAATATTCACGGAAAGTCTCGACGGGCATAATAAAGCTGAAAGCTTCCGGAAATATTGCCCGAGTAAAGTAAGATTTCCATTCACGAGTCTCTTAGCGAAATATGAGCCCTTTTTGCGTTGATTGGAACGACTGGTTCGGCGTGGAACGTCCCATATATATATAGAAGAATATAAGTAATTTATGAACATTTGTCAAGGATAATGAAATCCCATTAGATCGAATCCTCTGCACCGAATTTTACTGGTTGTGATATTTTCTGTAAATAATCATTATGATGATAATAGTAATACTAACGATGATAAATGGGTAATATTGATATATAACTCTCTATGGTATATATTAATAAATTCTGTCACCGGAAACTATAGCTCCCGTCTTTTCGATTAGCGAGTATTATTAATTATCGTGAACGATCGGAGGGCTGAGTTGCGAATTGAAACGAAAAATATTGCGCGATTGCTCCATTTTCCCTTTGGCAAACATCGCGAGAACGACAAATAATGGCTAATCCAATAAACAATGCGCGATCTGCGAGTTATAATAAATATATTTGTTTGCCGAGAAATCGTCCCTCCGCGACGTGGTACATGTATAAATCACTGTACCGTACAATAAAAAATATTCGTTTAGTTAAAGGGAGAAGAACTTTGTTCTAGTTGAATATCATTTTTTTTGTCTGTCGAAACAAAAAAAAATCTTTTTACGTTGCACCCCGTTTCACATTTCAGTTGGCAGAAACAAGTGGTATGGAAAATCGCAAAATTTTGGAGATCGTTATCGATAATGAAATTGTTGTCTACTGAAATGTATTTTTTAAAGTAGGGACAGTATTATAAGGAAAATGGCATTAATTGCACAATTATTCATGCATGGATTAAAGAGGATTCTTTTAGACAATAATTAAAAATATTTGAAGCTTTTTTTTTATTGATAGGCTGTGATCTTTTATTAATATGACTGTGATAAGACTTTTTCCTACAAAATCCAGGTTGTTGAAAAATATTTTTCGTACCTTTCATTGCGGGGCTCTACGTATTAAAATAAAAGCGCGTCAGTAAAAAATTAGTTAAAAAGAAAATTAAAAATTCGAAGAACAATAAAAACAATACATTGAATTTAATTTTCGGGGACTTTTTTCTGCGAAGCGTGTAGCTTATCATATTCTTTTTTACATTAATCTTTTACGTTATATTAATTCCTTATAAATATCTTTTGCAATTTTTGTATTGAAAAATATTTGTATTAAAAAATGTGACCACTGCTGCTCGGAAACGGATCATCCGAAAAAGAAAAATCGAACGCATTTAGTTTTCGCATGAAATTATCTAGTGCTCGGACGAAGGATTTAATAAAATATTGATTTTTGCAAAAATGTCGGCAATCCACAGTGGATTTTCGGTAAAAAAGACAGTACTTTTATTAATAAAAAAACTTCGAATAAAAAATTCCTACGTTCAAGCACCGCGTTTTGATACCTAAAAAAATTTGAAAAATTTAAATCGATCAAATCGACGGTGGTTTCAAAAACGGCGTTTGAAGTTCACCAGTTCGTGAAACTTACCTATCAACCCCCATAGCTCCCACAACCTTGAACCGATCGACTTGAAATTCTCAGAGAATATTTTTAATATCCTGTATTTTTAAAGTCCGTTGAGAATGAAAAATCGATATTTTCAAACATTTTAAATCGGTGTAAGCCCCAAAAAAAAAGCAAACTAATTTCAAAAATTCTCCGTCCCTATTTTGACATTTTTTAAAAATAAATTTAATAAATTAATCTCATAAATTTAATAAATCAATTTAAAGGGCTCGTATGACAAGTTTCATAGTGAAAAAATAATTTCTCCCATTCGCAATCGGGCCCGGTGCAATTTTTAAGAGACCTAATTATCCATCACTATTATCCATTTAAAAAATGAAAAAATCCCTCGCAAGTAATTTGCTATGCGATCTATTTTAATCCCCTATTACAGTCATGGAGCTGTACCTAGTGATTAGAAATAATAATAATCAGCACAATAATAATATTAGTAATTATAAACTAAAAAAAAATACACGTGCAGTATAAACCGGCCAATGACTTCGTCACTCTGTCAAGACACCTGCAGTTTATTCTCTCCAATTACAGTGATCCGTCTTTAGTTGCTTTAATCTTCCTCACACACGAATAAATGTTGCTCATCAGATAATCCAAAAGTTCTTTTGAAAAGTGAACACTATAATATTATTACATACATTTTTGTTACGAATACTCATTTCATTTTTTTTTTCATTCCATATTTGACACCAATATTTCTGTGATTGTTTAAACAAAAGAAGGGGTTAATTGAAACAATTGGACTATTATTCCAAGTAGCGATTATCGTCGTTGTTGCTGTTTGCCGTGACACGTAATTCCAGAACGATTTCACCTTTTCGGGGTCCGCCGTTGATCTTGATGAGTTTACGATTGGACGTTGGATATTGATCGTCATAGACGATCCGGCGAGGCGGAAGATCCACGAATTTGTAATACGGCATTGGGCGTTCATAATCACGATTTATCTCGACGATTGGTCTCTCCGCGTTCGAGTAGGCGTACGTCTTTTAAAAGATATTCGAAAAGACATACCTAATTAATATCCGTCAAAGCTGATGAGTGATAAGCGATAATTAGAAAAATAAGGCTTCTGTTATCTACGGGATTGAATTCATCCTCGTGTCATCGTCGAATTGCAACTCGAGCTTTTTTTGAATCTCGTACAATAAAGCTCAGTTCCGTTATTCACTTTTTCCTTCTTTTTTGTTTTCCCAGGATTTCCAGGGATTATTCCTGGGAGCTTTATTTTTTTTTCAGCCGTCTATTGGAAGGATTTTTTCACTGCATTGAAATGGAGCTTACGTTTTTCACAGAACCGGACGTTTTTCCCCTTTTTTCTCAAGCTTCAGATAAAAGTTTCTTTTTTTCACTGCAAAAAGTGGAATTCACATTTTTAACAGAATATTCATTTTTTGTCTCTTTCTTTCTCAAGCTTTACGCGACGAATTTTTCATCACGGTGAAATGGAGCTTGCATTTTTCACGCAACAGGATTTTTTTTCTCGAGTTTTCGGCGGATTTTTCCACTTCGGTGAAACGTAGCTCACCTTTTCTTACAGAACGTGATTTTTTAGTCTTTTTCGTTGTGAGCTTTTGATCGAGTGTTTTTTTTCGCCGCCGAGCAACGGAGCTTGCGCTATTGAGGATGTAGGATTTTTTCACCGGAGAGAAATTGATCGAGGTAATAATTGAATAATTGCAGAATAATATTTTATCCTTTCCCAAAGAGGAAAAAAAATGGAGCTCACTTTCTTCGCAGGATAGACGAAGCCTCGGTCGTCGGAGGCTTCGCTCGGATCTCCAGCAGAGAAGCTCATATCCAAATCACGAGACGACTGCTCGGTCCCGTCCATCGGATAAATGAAGTTCTGCCGGGCTGGGCTTGGCTCGATCACGCGCGGACTATCGACGTAAAAAACTCGGGCACTCGCAAGGGAGCAGCCACAAAAAAGCAGACCGAAAATGCACAACATTTTGCAAGTCATTGTTGTGCTTTTCGCGGGAAACAAAAGGAGAGCAATCGACGGTGAAATTGGAGCAATCGGCGGAGTGGTCGTGATCGCAAACGCGGACAAAGTGGCGATCGTTTATTTCGCTCGAGCCTCGTTACGCCCTCCCGGTCTTATTTTTTTCGATGACGTTCACACCTTCATCCTCCTTGCTTAATCCTCTAAGGCGATTTTACCCGCCCCCCCCTTCGTCAATCGTTATACGCAGGTAGGTCAATCATTAGGGAACATGTGGACCACGTGTTCGGTTTGACGTGGCAGAGAGAGAAAGATGATCCAAGTCAAGACGTGGATGATTAATGTACAAAAAATATCTCGTGAAATGTGATCAAGATTTTTTTTTTTCGTCTGCAAGAAAGACGATAATAAGTGAAACGATAAGACGTTTTCGAGTCTTGAAACGGTAAGGTTTTTGCGAAATGAAAATTCACGAAACCGAATGTTTAAGGGGAAATATCTCTTTGTGAGGGCAAAATCAAGGGTCATTTTTGACAATTTATTTAAGGATAACAAAACAATATTTTCAAATTCGGTTTTTATACATGTTAGTACAAGGCTTAAGGCGTTACCTCCACTTGTAGCGCAAAAAAAAGGCCTTTTTCATGAATTTTTTTAAAGAAAACTACAAAACTTTTTAAATCGATCAATATACCATCTTAAAGAACACATCTTGACGAACTTTCAGTAATTTTTTTATTGAAAAATATTACATCGTTTAGTGGCTAATGGCCGTCAATGAAATAATGTTTTTATATACACGGTTTGCGGTGACCAACATTGCGGCGAAGTGGATCATCTGAAAAAAAAATGCGGATGGATTTAGTCAAATATAAGTATAAACTAGTCTTTAATCGAAGGATTTTAAAAAATATTCATTTTTCACAAAATGGCGGACAGTCAAAGTTAATGGTTCGATTTTAACGAAAAAAACGGCCGTTTTTTGGCTATAAAACGGCCATTTTTTTTTTCGAAAAAAAAAATCGAACGGTTAAAGACTACATTTTTATGTATTAAATAAGCCTGCAAAATTTCAAGAGGATCGGTTCATTAGTGTTCGAGTAATCTTGGTCACCGACTTCAGAAATGCCATTTTGAGAAAAACGCGTTTGAAGTTTCAATTTCAGTTCTTCAATTCACGGATTCTTCTCTTTCAACGCTCATATCTCAGCCAATTTTGTTCGGATCGACTTGAAATGTTCAGGACATATTCTCAGATACTTATACTTCAAAAAAATGCAATAAAAAAAAACGATTTTTTTCAACATCGCAAGTGGGGGTAACCCCTTAAATTATTCAATATTTTGGAAATTTTTCGAATTTTCGATTTTTTCAAATTATTGTTGTATATTGTTGTATACGTCGTTCGACGTGCGAACGACGAAATATTAAAATCGCAGCTTACGCCTCAAAGGGCATATCGTTGGCGCGTTGACCGTGATAGCGGGTGCATCGAATCGACGAGGCTTGAATAATTCATGAAATTTGTTTCCCCGATGGAATCAAATGCATCGCGGTGGTTCCTCTCGTTGCCCCCCCCCCCCCCACCCCCCACCCCTCCGAGCACAAGAGCGCACGGGCATAAATCTGAATAATTTGACGTAGCTCTCGAATTTTTCGTTATTCGCATAGTCGATGTCGCGAAACCCGCCACAGTACTGCCACCCACCGCGCACACGTATTCGCTTCTCGCCAAGTGTGTGTGTGTGCAAATATTAAATAAACCGCGATTATGAATATCCATGAGTGAGCGACACTCGCCGCGTCGGAGCTTTTATAGCTGACGACCCTACGGACAAGTCTGAACCGCCTTGGGATGAACCTTTGTACCGTTCTACTGTCCAATTAAAAAAAAAAAACGTACATGCACTATTCGAGAATATGTAATATTGAAAAGTAGGGTAAACCGACCATTGAATGGACAAAAGATGATTTATGTTAAAAATCAGTAAAGAATATTAATTGTCGATAAAAACTCGAATCACTATAATTGAGCAATAATTGTGAATATGAAACATTGAAAACTAGGGTAAACCGACCAGTGAATGGACGGGGACCAGCGATTGGACAAAAGCTGATTTATATTCAAAATCAGTCAAGAATATGCATTGTCGATAAAACTCTAGAATGACTATAATTGGGCAAAAAAATCGCAGCTATTGGCTAAGGGCGGGGTAAAGTTAATTCGGCGAAAAAGGCATGTTTTAAAGATTTTTTTTTGGCGTAGCGAATAGTGTTCGTTTATTGAAAAATTTACATATAATAAAGTAACGTTTGAACAACATTCTCCTAAATTTGCATTGCAAAATATTCAAAATTGAGCGAGTGAAAATTAAACCCCGGAGGCGCCTCGAAAAAAAGTTGGTTTGCGGTGTGCACCGTAACTCGCAACAGAATCATCTGAAACAAAAAAATCAAAATGCATTTGTTAAAGGAGATGTTTCTCGAGGTAATGACGGGAGGATTTTTTTTTTTTTCGATTTTTCGATCTTTCGTAGCACTTGGGAGCCAAAAACCCGATTTTCGCTAAAAAAAATCGGCTAATTTGTTGTTGAAAAATTAGTAATTATTTAAAAAAACTAAAAAGCTCTCGACAATACCTGGTGAATTATGTGAAGAAGTACTGTGCAAAATTTCAAAGCGATTGGTCCAGTAGATTTTGAGTTATCGTGCACACGGACTTCAAATATGACAAGTCTCAGAAAAACGGTTTGAAAAACGCAGAGGAGTTTGGTCGCTTAGCGCTCATTGCACATAAGTTTGAGAACGCTTCTCGATTGCATAATAATCTGAGAAAATTCATGCATATTAAAGGTACTCAAAAGATTAATTTTGCATAATAATAATTCCAAAATGTTATTAACAAAATGATGAAAAAAAAAATTAGTCAACAAATTTCCCCGCAACCCAATTTTTTTTCGTGATTCGTTCATTTTTCTGAATACGTATGAATTTTTTCAGATTTTTCAGTTACCTTTAAATTTTTAGAAATTCAAAATAAAACTCGATAATTTTCTTATACTCACTCAAAGTCGTCGATGCCAGGTCCGTAGAGCAAAAGGCTTCCATCAAGATGATCGAGAGCATCTTTTTACGTTTGTACTGTCACATTAGTCTGTACTGATGTACAGACTAATGTGTATACTAATATACACCATGCCTCGAATATACATAACGGGACCGGAACAGGCCCGTTTATCAAGAAATTTATTCGGGGTCGAAAAATACAATAGCGCGCCGCGCAGCTGCCGCCCAGGTGTAAAACCCGGCATGGAGCAATAGACGCTCAAATACTCATAACTTCGTCAATTTTACTCCGATCGACTTGAAATTTTAACACAATATTCTTGATATATTATGCATTCATTTAAAAATTTTAAAAAAATGAAAAAAACAAATTTTAATACTTTACCCCGCCCTTAAACCGATTTCTCAGTTTAATATTGAATTTTGACGTTACACGGAATTTTTCTAGTTTGTGGTACTTGCACACCGCGCAACTTACAAATAGTTGAGATACGGCTGTGCACAGTAGGTGTTCAAAACGCGAAAACAATAGTTTTTGTAAGTTTTTGAGGATAAGTGGTACTTTCATTACTTGAGAAACAATCAATCCTTGATTTTTTGTAAGATTTTAAAATAAATTCGTAACAATAAGTCACAATTAGACATGTTTATTCATTGGTGCTGTATTCTGACCGCTTTTCAGTGAAGGTACTGTTCTGATATGGGCTCTGTTCTGATTCTCAAAGCAGAGTAAACAAGTAGCTTATCTGCTGAGAATTGCTGAATTCATTATTGTTAAGACATGACAATGTACATTTCACTAGATGTTGTCATAAAATCAATTCATTCGTTTTTTTATTTTTGGGCAAAACTTAATTTTCTATATCTCTGTAGAAACAAAATGGTAGTTTTTTCGAGAATTAAGATGCCAAAAAGATTTCTGTATCTTCTACGAAATCGTAATTACGAATATAATACTCATGTCTATAAGAATATTATCATTATTGTGTAACACTGTCCGAATATAGCATTAAATAAAAATAAATCGTTTTGCCCGAAAGCGTTCGTTTACACTATACATCCATTTAGTGGAGGTTGCGGCGTTCATTTACTGGTCATTTCATTCATTCACTGGCGATTTAGTCAATTAGCTATTTATCTATCAATTCTTTCAACATTATTTGTTGCAATTACTTCGAATATTTTTATCTACTATCAGAATAATATCTTTTGGTAGCTTGAGCCATTGAAAATATCGTTTTGATGATATTTGCATTTTACAGTCCATCTGAGTCCACGCGAGCGAACCCCGGGTTCGCTCGCGTAGACTCGCGTTCAATGCTCCTTAATGAAATGTGCTCCTGAAATGTTTCATTAAGAAACACGTAGAATTGCGTTGAAAAGCATTTATACTAAGTTTCAAGTAAATCTAAATAAATATTTCTTTCACCGTACAAACTTTGTTAACCCCTTTCCCCTTAACGATTGAATTTTCAAAAACGCTGAAATTTCATTGATTGTGTCTACGAGCAATAATACAAAGTAAATTTGACCCGATTTTTTTTATTTTCCCTAAAAACTCTGCCACCCCCTTTCGTTTTGGGGTTGAATTTCGAAAAACGCTAAAATACGTGTTTTACAACTTGTATTTAAGGCGTTACCCCCACCCGTAGCGCAAAAAAGGCCTTTTTCATGAATTTTTTTAAAGAAAACTACAAAACTTTTTTAATCGATCAATATACCATCTTAAAGAACACATCTTGACGAACTTTCAGTAATTTTTTTATTGAAAAATATTACATTGTTTAGTGGCAAATGGCCGTCAATGAAATAATGTTTTTATATACACGGTTTGCGGTGACCAACATTGCGGCGAAGTGGATCATCTGAAAAAAAAATGCGGATGGATTTAGTCAAATATAAGTATAAACTAGTCTTTAATCGAAGGATTTTAAAAAATATTCATTTTTCACAAAATGGCGGACAGTCAAAGTTAATGGTTCGATTTTAACGAAAAAAACGGCCGTTTTTTGGCTATAAAACGGCCATTTTTTTTTCGAAAAAAAAAAATCGAACGGTTAAAGACTACATTTTTATGTATTAAATAAGCCTGCAAAATTTCAAGAAGATCGGTTCATTAGTGTTCGAGTAATCTTGGTCACCGACTTCAGAAATGCCATTTTGAGAAAAACGCGTTTAAAGTTTCAATTTCAGTTTACACGAAGAAAATATTCTTCTCTTTCAACGCCCATATCTCAGTCAATTTTGTTCGGACCGACTTGAAATTTTCAGGACATATTCTCAGATACCTCAAAATACCTCAAAATTATACCTCAAAATTATACCTCAAAGGTATACTTATACCTCAAAAAAATGCAATAAAAAAATCGGTTTTTTCAAAATCGCAAGTGGGGGTAACCCCTTAAGAGATTTAATACTAAGTTTCAAGTGAATCTTTTGACCAGATTTTATTCTTTGCATACAAACTTTGCCACCCTCTTTCTCCCTTAGGGGTTCATTTTCAAAAAACGCTGAAATACGTGTTTCAAAAAGCACAAATGAATTGTGTCAAGAAGCACAAATACCAAATTTCAATCAAATCCGATCAGATGTTTTTCTAATTTCTACACAAACTTTGCCACTCTTTTTCTCCCCCTTAAGGGTTGAATTTCGAATGAATCCGTTCTTAGTGGGTGCTTACGTTACCCAAGCAAGCTACTGTCCAAATTTCATACAATTAGGTGCCGTGGTTTTGGCTCGGCGTTGATAAATCAGGCCATATTCTTTTATCATTATCCATCATTATCCACCCCCGTCGCGTTTTTTTTTGTCTCCTCCGGGTCCTTGGATTGCACAGTCGATCTTCTTCGCCGTATACATCCCCACGGCTGCAACAAATGTTAATAATTTGGCGTGAGAGCGCGGCGAGATCGAGCGGCCGAAAGCGTCGGGACGACGGGGCCTCGTTAATAACTCGCGGAACCAATATGCAAAATTTATAAGCCACACGCGCCATTATTCATTTCCGATGCCGGGTAACGTCCCGCCGTTGATAAATCCTGCGAGAATTAACGAGGGACGGGAAGACGACACTGGTTCCTCGTCTTAGCTCTATAGCCCTCGCCCCGCGTCGTTTGTCCAGGGGATGAAATACGGCTGACAACTTTTCTCATACTTGGGAGTTTTCCACGCGAAGAGCCTCTCGCTCCGTCTCACTTTTTTCCCTGGCTGTATATCACAAAGCGAGAGACCTGAAAAAGAAGGGGAACGACGGACGAGCCGTAAGGGGATGTTCTATAAATGCAACGGAGAAGCGTCAACTCGAGGGGTGACTAAGAAAGAGGTATGAAGTATCTTACTCACTTTCACGTGTTCAAGAATCCCGTTGAT
The DNA here is from genome assembly GCA_951751655.1 of Ophion costatus. Lineage (NCBI taxonomy): Eukaryota > Metazoa > Arthropoda > Insecta > Hymenoptera > Ichneumonidae > Ophion > Ophion costatus. The sequence continues at coordinate 28,577,246 of OX632363.1, forward strand.
ACTCCACGAGAATGAGAAAAGAGTTGGCCAGATTTCTCTCTCTCTCTTCTCTCTTATCCCAACGCTCCTGTTACTCCCTAACAACGCAACGGGACTCTTCACGTCACTTGATGACTTTTACTTCACTCGAAGATGATGAATTCCCGGCGAAATAAAAAACTCCCTCGACAGCTGTACCTTTTATCTAGAAAAATAATCGTGAAAATAATGAACACGTGTACGAGAAGTGAAAAGAAGAATCATAGCGGAGGAGTGTCGTGTTTGTTATAACCCGCGTCGTGCTCGAGGATACAAATGGCTGCGAATTCATTGACGAGAGAAATCAAATTAACGAAGACGAAAATTTACATTTTTTTTGCTGAATAAACGTCCCTCGTGTGCAAAATGTATTGCGAATAAAGATTTATTATACTGGCAATGGAAATTCTTTTTTATTTCTCTCGTTTTTATTAGCTGAGATCTTAGGACTTTGAATTGCTCGTCTGGAATAAGAATCCTAAAGAATTTTTTGGTGATTTTCGTGACCTGATGCAAAGGAGAGGTTTGGGCAATTGCGGAAAATTCATTTTCATTTCAAACTACGTAAATTTCCAATCTGTGGTTCGAGTGAAATTGCGGTATTTTACATTAATAGTGTTCTTTTATAAACACCTGTAATCCATATCGTCTACCATAAAGGAAGACGAGTAAACTTAAGCCTAAATTCTTCACTTCCATGCTGAGGTTTATAAATAATTTTCATTATTATCGAATCGCAAATATTTGTTGAAGGGCTACTGTGAGTATGACGAGCACTCGTTCGTCGCTCATGGCGACTCAAATTAAAAAGGAAGGTCGAACGTATGGTGCAGGAATCGCAGATTGAAGGTGAACTTGTGATTGCAACGATAGAACTGCTGGTGAAAGTTTGAACGCGTTTCTCTTGAAACTGTACTTTTCATAACGGCGTACACGGTTTTTCGACATCTGATGAACGGATTGACGCGAAATTCGATTCACTTATTCAGTGCAAGAGTGGTTCAGTCTTGACCGACTTTTTTAAACATTTTTTTCCCATTAGTTATGAACGTCATTTTTCTTCGAATTTTCTTTGTAAAAAACATTTTTTTATGATTGAAACACGATAGCAAGAAAAAGTTGGTCAAGTCTTGGCCAACATGATCTATTTCAAGAAAAAAAACTTTTTTTTTCGTTCCAGATCAACCGGGTGGCTAAAATCAACTACAACATTGAGCTCCTCACGTTCAAAGTTTCTTCACGAGATTTTCTATAACTTCTTCAACAATTGATTGTTTCTATAAAATCTGGCACTAAACTTCGTTAATTCAAAAGAAATGTCCAAACGATTTTTCAATCACCTTACTTATACCTTCAAAATCTTACCCCTCAAAGGAACCGGTAGACACGATTTTAATTTTATTCGATTGGAACCTCCAAAAAGAAGTTGCAACCTTTTCCCCAATAAATTTATTTGGAACAGGGTCAAAAATTAATCGATAAAAACTCGCAAAAAATTCTCGACTCTCGCAATGCCCGCGAAAAAATGCCAAATAAACTTTCAGCTTCGAATGTACGAAACATCTATCCCCAATATCAGAAAAAGACAATTGCTCGCGCAACAAAAAGCGGGTGATACCTTACGTAATGAAACGTTTCAAATCGCGGCTGCCTCACCCAGTGAGCGACTCGCATCACAGCAGCAAAAACAAGAAGCGTGTGCCTTATCGCGACCGTCGTTGACACCCTTCGCGTTATCGGGACTGTGCTCGTGAATTGGCCAACGAATTTCGGACGAAACAGGACGAATTCGAAAATCCGCGGATAAGCAGGAAAGGAACGCCGCAACTGTTCGGAGATTTCATAATTCGAAGTTCGTACTCTCGGTGTACTTGGATTTTTGTCCATTTTTTTATTGATTCGTAATACTGCACAGCACGTTTCTAAATTTGTTTGTTTTGTTTCCTCGTCGAGGACACTCGTCTCGCGTAACGAATTCTCAATATTTCTTTTCTCGAATTATCTTACAGTTGTATTGCTACGATTCCGTTTGCTCTTTCTCTCGTCGTATCGTGCACGATTTCAGCCTCCGTATATTGTTCTAGTTACATTAACAATAATAACAATAATAATAATAAGTCATAACTAAAGTCGTAGGCAATGAGCGTTTCACTACGACGTGCGTACCTGCAGACGACGAACTGTCCAAGGCTGGTTTTTTTTCGAAACACGCTCACGAGACTTTCCTCGATCGCACATCGCGATTAAAATATGTTTAAATGCTGTCAAGCTTAAGATTGTGGATCATCGATGAGATTGGTCAGACTAGAGAATCGAATACGTAAACAGATAGGTACTCGAACGCGTTTCGAAGAGAAAAATAACGATCAGAGAGTGAGAGAGAAAGGCTGTGACGCGTGAATTTTGAAAATTCAACGTTGCGAGGTCGTGTTGATCTCCCGTCGTTCCGAGCTTCGAGACTGCTCGATAAAAAATTCGTCAACGACGAGATCGAAAGGAAATTAACGGTGGTGGATAGTTTACCGATTCTATTTTGCCATGGCGAGTCAAAATATCTACGAGTATTTGGTGATTCTGATTTCTCGACGGAGATTCTTCCGCTTGCTTTACTTCGTTTGAGCGGCTACTTTCTTGCATATCTCGTTGGTGTATTCGCTGCATTTTGCCGATCCACCGAGATCACCCGTCAAGTACTTCGCTTCCTTGATCGTCGCGTAGGCCGAGCTCTCGATTATTTTCGCGTGATCGTTAAGGCCCATGTACTTGAGCATCATCACGGCCGAGAGCAAGAGAGCCGTGGGATTCGCCTTGTCCAGCCCGGCGATGTCCGGTGCCGTACCGTGGACCTGTGATCGATTGATGATTTTTTTTTAACGTATCCAACAATGGAGAAATTCGTTGGAACGCGGGAAGGCCACGAGTGGTCCTTTGAGGGTTAACGTCGTTGTATACTTGCAGGTCCGATACTTGCGGCAAACCGTAAGTATCAGCGGTCATTTTTGTAGGAGGGAACTATCGTACTCACAGACTCGAAGAGAGCACCGTTGAGACCGATATTACCGCTGGGTGTCAGGCCCAGACCTCCGACCAAACCCGCACACATGTCGGAAAGAATGTCACCGTAGAGATTCGGCATAACGAGAACATCGTATTGACTCGGATCCTGTACCATGTTCAGGCATACGGTGTCGAGATACCTCTCCTCGAATTTGACCGATGGAAATTTCTGAGCCGCCTCGCGGCAACATCTCAGGAACAGACCGTCGGACATTCTCATTATGTTGGCCTTGTGAACAGCCGTGACCTGTGGAGAGAAGTCAGTTCTATCGTACCATCTCGTAACTTTGTCTCCTTTTTAACATGTCAGAGGAATCTGTCGTAAGATTTAACGGCCTAGACCTAATCAAGTCTACCTAGGGGTCGAAAAATTGCATTTTTCAAAAATATTTTCATTCGGTGGTATCATCTTTTGGCTACATTCCCCGAAAATTTCGTCGATTTTTTTTTCTAAGATGCTATTTTCCAAAATTTATTTTTCTGTAATTTATTTTTCGAAAATTTATTTTTCTAAAATGTATTTTCCTAAAAATTATTTTTCTAAAATGTATTTTTCTAAAAATTATTTTTCTAAAATGTATTTTCCTAAAAATTATTTTTCTAAAATTTATTTTTTCTAAAATTTATGGCCCTAAAAATTATTTTTCTAAAATTTAATTTTCTAAAATTTATTTTTTCTAAAATTTATTTTTCTAAAATTTAATTTCATAAAACGTAATTTGCTAAAATTCTATTTTCCAAAAATTGATTTTCTAAAATTTCATTGAAATTGTCTATTTTCTAAAATTGAATGGGCTACAGCTTCTAACAGTCGGTCGGGCGAGCGGTAGCAGCACCATATTTCGAACTTTTAACGCGTTTGCCTCGAAAACACTGTTTGCATAGAATTTTCATGGAGTTCTCATAGAAATATTCAGCTGAATATGAAGCTGCAGGACTATTATATGGTGCTGGAATAGCTGACTAGTCGGTACGACAAAGAGTCATACGGCTTTCCCATGTCGAAAGTTTAAACGTGATTATCCCGAAACTTTTTCTTTCCATTGAGGTGAAAATCGGTGTACACGATTACTCAAAAACTATTTGGCCGATCGAGCTCATATTTGACACACGTTTTTATGATACTTATGCCCAACTGATGAAACTAAGACCGACTGATAAATAATTAATAAAATAAGCATGTTTTTGGTATGAAATTTTTTCCGAAGCAATCAACTTTTTTGTTCTAAGGCCTCCCCTTTAGCCAATTATCATCATTTTTAAAATACAATTGGTTCATCAAGTGACCAGATGTATCTACTGATCAATATTTTTTGCCCAGACTGTTCCAGATAATTCTACGAGGTGCTGGAGTGTACATCGCATTCGGCCTCCCTTCCGGACAGCTTCGCGGCGGCTGGTTATATCTCCGCTATTCTTCACTTTTTTAAGCAACAATTTTTTTTTTGAAGACTAGAATTACGTAATAGAAAGAACCTATGACGCTGGAAAGATATGTACATTCCTTACCCTCCAAAAAAATCATGAAAATCTCAATCTCGAAAATTACGATCTCACTTTTTTAAATACATATTCATTTTTTAATAGTACGTAAAAATGCTGAGTTTTTTCACAGATTTTGCGTGCTCAAGATTCAATCCGTCACCGCGTTGTTAAAAAAATTCTTTCAAAAATCGACTCGTATTTACTGTTAACTCGAACAACCCGTTTGGTTTTTAGATTTCGTATGGGCCCTTTAAGCTGCAGAGTGTCGACCGACAACCGTCGCTACGTTTTTGTTGTTTTCTGTATTTTTTGGTGTTTTTTTTCTCAAAGGCTCTCAGTATATGTACCTTTGTGTTTAAAAAAAAGCGTTTCTTTTTCACCAAGCGTTTCCCAAAAAAGAAACTCGGAATTCGGCAATTTTTTTCGGGCCTGTAGGTATATGTAGGCCCTTGAACGAGAGCGAACCTTTTTTCTGTTATTGTCGGTTGCATATTTGAAGGCGAATTCGGCGACTCTGCTGGAAGCTTCCTCGGTGATCAATTTGATCGACTGTACAACACCATCGACGATCTCGTGCTCGATTCCTGAGTACTCGCCCTCCGTGTTCTCGCGAATCGTCACCACGTCCACGTTGTCGTAAAGCGTTTTGTATCCCTCCAGGGAAAGGCAAGGACGAACATTCGCGTACAAATTAAATTCTCTGTAAAAAAAAGATGATATATTCATGATCTTGCAAATTCGAGCAACGGACGAGCAAGCCGAAAGAGTCTGTTTCCTATGTTTGTACAGATTGCGCGGCCTGGCACCGATCTGGAAACGAGCTCCGATCGACCGAGAGATAATGAGAAACATGCAGTCGTGTCCAAAAAGCGAGCGATTTCGAGAGTGCGTTTAGATGCGTGGAAAGGAAAATATTTCAACTCTTGCCTCTTTGAACAATATTATTAAGAAAAATAAGGACAAGGAAGCCCGTTTCGAGCTCTCCAAATCAAGTTTGAGCGACAGCGCTCGAAATTTTTTTTTTTCATTCGATTTACACAAAAAGGATATTCTCTTTACGTTCAAACTTTCATAAATCAACAATTAATGAATATTTGCTAAATCTCACTGAAGGTTCTCAAAGCTGAACCGACTTTATGAATCTCGATATTATTTTTGCAAAAATTATAGCTATTTGGAAAATGCCTGTTTCTATTATCAATGAGAAAAACATTTATTCGGCAAGTGCCAGTAGTTTGTGCCGAAATAACGATGTCGAGATACATAGAAGAAGAAAAACTTGCGTAATTCTTTGGATAAGTGAGGGTTCCGAAAAATATTACAGGATTTTTCCAATAAAATATCATTTATTGGGTTGTGAATGATGATATTTAGTCGGAAGGCTGACATTTTTCACGAACGATTTTTTTACCAGCGAAAAATCGTGGATTATAATTTCTAATTTTTCAAAAACCCAAACGAACCCAATATAGGCGTCGAAATGTTTGAAAATGCCCAATTTTATCACGCGTTTCCGCGAACTTCAAAGCCCCATAACTTTTTATGGGGGGTGAATTTCAGTTTCCCCGACTGAATATCATCAACTATAAACCAATAAATGAGAAAGTAGCAAAAAAATAATTTTACGCGCTTTTTTCGGAAAAGTCACTCATCTAAATAATTACCAAAGCATTTTTTAACATCATGTTGGAATTTGCATACTTGGATACAACGGAAAGTACTTCTTCGTAATTGTACAAGCTTTTGTTTGGTTGAAAAAATCACTCCGACGTTTTTGCGTATTTTTTTTCAAAGATTTACGAACTCAAATTGCAAAAAGAAGGCTTGGTTAATGATGTTGAAGTTTGCATCGTTGTAACGCAATGGAAATGAATCTTTTTCAATTGATCAAACGTCTTTTTGGTCGATTTGGGGCTATGAAAGTCACTCTTACATTTTTATGTTCCCTCATTGGAGATTGGGCTCAATTTGAAAAAGAAAAAAAAAGATTTTGGTTCATATTTTTTTCTTTCTAATCTTCGCGTTTCGTCGTTTATCTAATCCTCGCATTTCGTCGTTTTTCTAATCCTTGCATTTCGTCGTCCCAAGCACAATAATGAAGAAAAATGGGAAACGAACAAAAAAGTCGTTCCGTTCCCACTATGCAAAATTGAAAGTCGTGTTTGTTCGGGTTTGCGAGGGTCAGCTTTGGGAATTTTCATCGAAATTTGGCTACAATTCATTAGGTGTTAAGTTATTCAAGTTTAAACGTAAAAAGAAATCTTTTTTGCGTAAGTTGAATAGGAACATAATTATCAAGAGCATCACTTGCAGTAAAAAGCTCGAATTCGGACCAAAAAATTTTTCATTTCTAATACTGTTTGAAAGAGTGAAGATTTTTGAAAAATTTGACACACCCTACTCGCAATATGCGACAAAAAAAACGCGTATAATGAAATAATGATTGAAAGTGCTGTTCGTCCAGGCCGAAATTTAATTTATGCTTTCAGAATGATAAAGTAGAAAGATGATTCGGAGTCTTTCCCTCGTTCGACCAGTGTTCATTCCCCTTGGATGTTATGTAATCGTCTCCACTAGCCAAAAAGACGCTTGAAATAAAGTTGTCAAACGGTGATATCGAATGCTTCATAATGCGTGATAAAATGCTCGTTTCTGGTTGATAAAATTATCATTTCTTACAAAAAGCAGAGAGAGAGAGAGGAGAGGTGACACGGGAAAACTCACTTTCGTAGAGCGAGGTTAAGAGATCTGTGACCCTTGCCGATGGGTGTCATCAGCGGTCCTTTCAGACCGATTTTGTTCCTGTTCACAGAATCTATGGCTGCCTGGGGAATACCGAATCTGCCGTCGGGCCCCTTAACCGGTGTGACATCGACGCTCTCCCACTCTATGGGCACCTACTCGTTCGGCGATACAAAAAAGGGCAATGTTTCTTGATCACGACAATAGCAACATTTTTTTATCTGTGGATTTTGCTGTTTCATTCAGCCTACCTTTTGCAATGTTAAGGCTACAAATGTCTCTCTTTCGAAACGAAATATGATATTCTGTATCGAAGGTACTTAAGGGCGATAAAAAATGCAAATTGAGCTGTTCGACAAATAAGATACACGAAAAGAATACTTTTCATTATATACACTTTTATTTGATTCTGGAAATTACCAAAAATAGCAAAAAAAAACTGCGATTCAATAAATCGACTGAAAAGTCTATTTTGAGTGACGTTGAGCCTTGTTATAAACGATTCTTCAATTGATGATGCTTCAATTCAAAGAACTGATTCGGTTTCCCATTGTTTCTTTTATAATTTGTCTGTGGCGTAATTCTGTTACCCCATCGATGCTTATTTTTTTATTAAAATTATATAATTTAATTACGTTAATTTAATTTTCTATTATGACATTCACAACAATAGCGAAAGTATATATGAGATTGAAGCTTGCATCGTTGGAATACAATGAAAATTATTGCTTTTTGATTACTCGAATTCCTTTCGGCAAATATTTGTTACAAAAAAGTCTCAAACATTTTTTATGTCGCTTATGTCGAAATTTAGCATTGAAATACAAAAGAAAAAGTTTTAAAAAATAGTATAAATGAGGAGATGAAAATACAAAAAGAAACTTCCGTTGCATTCCAGCAATAAAAACTTCAAGACTGTAAATACATTCCAAATGTAGACGGAAAATGCACATAGAAGGTGAGGAAAAGGAAAAATCGATACATAATAATAGTTTTCGTATAAGTGTACAGAAACTATACTTTCTAATATAGTAAGTATAGTGCCGATGAGAGAATACAGAAAAAATAAATTACGAAGGATAATCATTTCTGCATATGGTAAATAAAAGGTAAAGTAATGAAAATTCAAAAAATCTGTAATACATGAATAAATTATTTCTGAATAAGGTAAATCAAGGATAAAGTATTAAAAATATTACAATCCAAAATACATTAATTAAATGTTGTCGCATATGGTAAATGAAACGGAAAGTATAGAACATTTTTTAAATCCATAACACACAAATTAATTATATCGGCATATGGTAAAAGAAACGTAAAGTATCAAAAATTCAAAAAATCCATAATTCAAGGCTTAATTCCCATGTAAAAAGCAACAATGTCAAAAGTACTAAACGTGTAATTGTCGCACAGGGGTAACGGAGCAAGAATGAAGATAGACAAAATGAATAAAGTGACAATCAAGAGAGGACGAGGAAACAAGAGATTCATCGACATGAAGCAGAGCGTTAGGCGTAACACACGTTAGGCGAGAGTGGGGCGGACGAAAAAGACAAAAATATCTCACCTTGGCAGCATCGAAGATCTTCTGCACAGCAGCCGAAATTTCGGGGCCAATACCGTCGCCTGGTATAAGTGTGCATTTTTGTAGTTTCCCACTGTAAAGACGCACACCGCCGAGTTTTGGCGAGATCTGCACACGATAATGATCATTGAAACGAATTTGAATATTCCAATGCCCGGAGAGAAAGAGAGCGAGCGAGAGAATGAGAGAGAAAGGAGGAAAGGATCGAAACTTTCGAAGAGCAAAGGAGACGGAGATTGGAGCAGACGAATATATAACCTTACGTGTGGATTCTAACCTTTTAAAAATCATAATCGACGGGCTATTCGTTGGGATTGGAGTTTTCATTGGATATCCGGGATAAGTCACAAGCTCCTCATTTACTTACTGCTTTGCGTATCCACTGGGCAGCCATTATTTAAACGAAATACAACCGAACGAATAAACCTTATTACGGGATTGAGTTACCGCACGTCAGGCCCGATACGCGACGAGAGAAAAGAGAGACGAGGCCAGCCCCCGATTGGTCCACTCAGAACCGTGTCTTCTGCTGAGATATGGCGAATCCCCGTAAATTGCGAATTTTCGAACACGCGAACATAGATGGCGCGCGCTTTCAATTCCCATTCAAACTACATTACAAAAATAAATTAAAAATCGTTTTTCTCAAATTCAACGACTCTAGTAAATTTCGCTACATCCGCGACAGGAAATTCCCACATTTATCAAAATTACAAAACGACAAAGAACGCTCGAAGTAAGTGCAAGACGAATCTCTAACGGCAATGCTCGCCTCGTGTTCTCACGAAATACTGACACAATGTTTTTTTCCAATTATTATTAAGTAGCACGCACGGCGAGCCGGAAATTCCCAATGTGACGAAAGTCGTTCAGCTGTACCGCGTAGTTTCCGATGCCGCTACCTGACTTCCGGTCGCGAAGTATCCGCCATCTTGTGAGACGCGCTTTCCCCCCGTCGCTTGTCGCTCTAACCATCGTTGTCTCCGCATACGTTGCGTCGACGTAGTTTTTTTTTTTTCGTGTTTCGCACTCGCCGCTTCGCACGAGGAAAATCTTGTGACAACATTGACACAGCCGAGGAGCCCTCGACGACGATGAAAACGGAAGAGTAAGTTTGTACTTATCGCGCGTATCATGCGCGCTTCATTCTCGCCGCGTAGTTCCTTCGTTGCACTTCTGTTTATGCATCGGAATGGCGGTTCGAATTTTCGCCAGCACGTTGTCACGCCGAATGTTCGCGAATTTGGTAGTTTCTCGTCATTTTTCGAGCCTCGCGTCTTACGGAGTTTGTCCCGTTGGTTTTCGTTCTGTACGGCAGGTCACAAGCGAAGAACGACGATCGCGAAAGGAGCCGGGAGCGCGATCGCAACCGACGCTCCGATCGTCAGAGCCGCATGAGTTCTTCCAGTAGAGACCGCAGCAGAGAGAGAAACGACAGAGCCGGACGCAAAGTTTCCGATCGCAGGATCTACGTGTCCAACATACCCTACGACTTCAGGTGGCAGGATCTCAAGGACCTCTTTAGAACCGAAGTCGGCAAAGTAGCGCATGTCGAGCTATTCACGGATGAGGGCGACAAGCCCAGAGGCTGCGGGATCGTAGAATTCGAGGATGCCGATTCTGTCAAAACCGCTGTTGACAAAATGCACAGATTCGATATCAAGGGTAGAAAACTAGTCGTCAAGGAGGTATGAACGTCTATTTCCTTCATTGCTTTCTGCTGCCAATGACGTTATTACTACTACAGAACTGCGATCGTCCTAACCACAATTCGGTTCATCCCTATGCTCGATTATCCGAACGTCGACATGGAATATATCCTACGGTCTAGCAAGAATCGTGTGGTTTGAAGCACGATTTTTGTCTTTCGGTGTTAGTTCAAAAGCTGGCTGCTACAGCCAATTTTAATTTGTTTCATGCAGTGTGCATAGACGAATGTGAATTCTAGCAAATTCGCTAACTCTAGTCAGGACTTTGAATCAGAGTCGTTAGATTCCTAAGCGCAAACGTAACGGTCTTACATTAGAGAAGGAACTGGATATTCCTTCGAAGCTAGTCCCGAGCGAAGCTAGCACAGCTCTAGTCTGCCTTTATGATGTTGGAAAAATAACTTTCTCTGATATAAAGAGAAACCGATAAAACTGGAGAAATCCAATAAGTATTCAAGGTTTAAAGGATGTGTCCTGTTATAAATGGATAATTCTGCAACTGTCGATGAGTCTAATCATGTCTTACTATATGCTGAAATTTCAGTTTAGTAAAAGTCCCACGGTTTTCGCGATTTTGGACTTCATGTTATTTTTCAAAAAGAATCATCTGCTGTTGGTTCTTCGCATGCCATTTCTACAAATGATACGAACCGACAATAAGTAGGAAACTTTTTAAAGTAACGGGCTCGACATGCGCATTACATTTTTTTTACACTGCAGGCTATCAAAGTCAGATGTTCGAATTGGTTTTTATGAACATTCTGCACAAGATCTTTTTTCATCAAGTTTCCAAGAAGCCTTTTATAAATAAAACAAATAACCTAGAGTATTTTTTTCAAGAACCGGGTAAGAAAAAGTTATCATTTGTAGAAATGGCATGCGAAAAACCAAAAGCCGATGATTTTTATCCCGAAAACCATGGAACTTTTACTAAACTGAAATTTCAGCATATAGTAGGAAATTATCTGACCTATCGACAGTGTGTGTGTGTGTGTGTTTTTTTTTTTAGATATATATATATATAATTGAGTTTCGATTATCCGAACTTTTAATTATCCGAATCTTCATTTTCGACTAATTCCGATAATCAAGGTTCTACTGTATTATTATTATCATCAATGTTATTTTATTATTATCTTACTATCGCCATTAATTATACTCTAACTATTACATTCCTTATCAGACTATCAACGCTATACTATTAACTTCATATTATTATTCGTACTACTTATACTATGATTCTTATTACTCATTACTCATTCTTATACCTCATTACACTCTTTCACTTTCTCGCAGACATTTTCAACTTCAGCTACTTTGAGAGTCTGCTAATTATTCGTTCAATATCTTCAGCAAACGATTTTCATAACCTCGTTTTTTTTAACCCTTAGCGGCCGCACGGGGTAACTAGTTACCCCAGGCTCAGAAAAAGGGAAATTAGAGGTCTAAAACCTTCGAAATTGATACGAGTAACGACATCCGCCGGTAGTAGACAAGTGTGAGATGTGACTTCATTACATAGGAAGCCAAAAAAACGCGTGGCGGTGCTTTGTGCGTTCGTTTTCTCTGCGTGGGATAGCTAGTTACCCTAGTGTGTCCGCAACCGTTGCTCGGCACAGATCTTTTTTTTTTTCAAATCGACTTGTTTGTGGTGTCAACAGACAAAATAAAGGTAAGTTTTTTTTATATTCTAGTAAAAAAAAAAACTTTTAATCCTAGTCGTTATGGAATCTTGTCTGTTCATGTGAAATAATTCAGTTTCACTTTTATATGATATTGTTTGTTGAATAAAACTAGTGTACGTTCATTGTCGGATAACACGTGGGTTCTAGGTTATAAAAATACGATGTATAAACTTAGTTTCATATATATGAACAATTTTTATGTCTCAAATGCTCATAAATAAAAAAATTGACCAGTTTCCGAATAATTTTTTGCCTAAAAAAGTTCCGCGTCTACATGTGAGAAGGGAAATAGATTTTTTTTTCGTTTTATTTGACAATAATATTCGTGTACACGTGGGGTGCGCGCGTATTCATTCAAACGCATGATATCTATATTTTTTTCGAACATATTTTATGTATAAGTACATATTACCGTATTTTTGATAAACTTATTTTTATGAAATTTTTATTTTCTTCAGGTGTACAATTTGCGGACGAGAAGTCAGCGGAGAGAATTGCTGGAAGAAGTTGTTGACGGTCATTCTGATTGTGAAGAACAATCGAACACGGAGTCAGAGCAAGATGTATCATCAGACTCGAGCGATTACCAAACTGATGATTTCGACGAAGAAGACATGCAAGATGCAGTTCAAAATCAACGGGCTCTAGCATCTCGCAAACGTAAAGCGAGTGAAGCAGGAAATCAATCGTCTTCTTCAAAATCACATCCACGTGTTCGCCCATCGACCAAATTATACGGTAAAAATAATTTTGCCTGGGAAACGCAATCGGCTGAACGAAGATCAGATCGTGCAAGCAGATGTGAAGTTCCGTATGAAGCAAGCTTGGCAGATGAGGCTGTAAATCTGGATTCGCTAGAGAACTTTTGGGATCTCTTGTTCAATCAAGAAATCATCGAAACAATCGTCGACAGCACGAATGTCAAAATCGAGGAGGCATCTGCTAGTCTGGTTTTTGAAGATAGAGCCCAGAGCTACCACCATCACACTGACCCTCTTGAAATTAGAGCTTACATCGGTGTTTTATACTATGCTGGCTTATGGAAGTCTTCCAAGGTGGATAACAACGACCTCTGGGACAGAAGAAACGGAATCAACTTCTACAGGGGTGTCTTTCCTCGAATGAGGTTTGAGTTTCTTCAGTCTTGTCTGCGTTTCGATGCAAGAGAGAATAGAGATCCAAATGACAGATTTTCGCCCATCAGAAAAATTTGGTCCATTTTCATCAACAACTGCACCAAGTATTATAATTCAAGTAATAAATGTACCGTCGACAAACAGCTGCTTGGATTCAGGGGCCGGTGTGTATTTCGGACGTACATCAAGTCAAAACCGGACAAGTACGGGCTAAAGCTGTTAACCCTCAACGACGCTTCGACCGCCTACCTGATTAACGCTATCCCGTACCTGGGAAAAGACGCCACCGTTGATAATCCCCAGAGATTACCTAGCGGAGAATACTTTTTTCAAACTGTAACGGCTCCGATACACGGCACCAATCGCACGGTGACGTGCGATAATTGGTTCACCACCGTCCCTCTGCTGACCAGAATGTTGGATCAACCTTTCAACGTGTCTCTGACTGGAACTATCAGAAAGAATAAACGGGAGATTCCCACGGAGATGAAGTTAGCCTCGAAGAATCCTCCTGAAGCAAAGTTTTGTCACACCAAAGACATAACATTACTTTCCCATACACCGAAGAAGAAGAAAATCGTCTTGGTGGCTTCGACTTATCTCCATACCCAAGAGATAACGGACGGAAAGCCGAATATCATTCTCCACTATAATGATACGAAAGGAGGGACGGATACTTTCGATCAATTGTGCCACGCCTACTCGGTCGCTCGGAGAACGAACAGGTGGCCGATGCGGATTTTCTTCGGGATGCTCGATCAAGCAGCCGTCAATTCCCGCATTATGTGGAAACTCAAAGTCGACGACGCACGGGAATCCACTTCTGCGACCATCGTTTTGAAGAGACTGATTGCTCGTCTCTCCTTCCCGATGCTACACCAGAGATTGGCAGGACCATTTCTTCGGAAAGAGCTACAGATGGCCATCAAGAGCATCCTAAAAATTGACAACAACCAAGAAATGGGCGATCTGGAAAAAGTTACCTTCGACCAAGCGCGGAGGTGCGTACTGTGCGACCGAAAGAGGGACAAAAAAACGCGTGTTGGATGTTCGGCCTGTAGAAGTCCGGTTTGCGAGGAACATCGGTTCACTCTGTGCATGACGTGTGCTGGTCAATAAAATAGGATTCAAAATAATTTTTTTTTGTTCAAATATAAAAATAATATTTTTTTACTTTTCTGTACGTAAATGTGTATTTTAAAGCTAATAAAACACAAAAAAGGCAAATGTTATGATTGGTAATTTTTTTTTTTCATTTTTCCCTCCAGCGATTTTGCAAAAAAAATATACTTTTTGAATGATCGGCGGATACTGTTATTTTTTTATGGTAGTTTATGTTGTCCGTACAATCCTAAAATTTTAGCCCTTAATATTGAAAAATGGCGGAGTATTGAACTTCTTTTCTGAAAAAGCCATTTTTGCTGAATTTTCCCATACATGACCAGTTTTTAGAACGCCATCTATAAACTGACCGATAAAAATCATTAGAAATGATTAAGAACTCTTCAACAAACATGAAACAATCGACTAGAAGTCTTAAAACGCCCATATGTCTTGTACAACTAGGTTGTTCAGCGTGGGGTAATGAGTTACCCCATGTGGCTGCTATGTGGCCTAGCTGAGGTGTGGCCGCTAAGGGTTAAAGGCGAAAAGAAGCTTTTTCTAGATAAAACAAATAACCTAGAGTATTTTTTTCAAGAAGCGGGTAAGAAAAAGTTATCATTTGTAGAACTGGCATGCGAAATACCAAACTGAAATTTCAGCATATAGTAGGAAATGATCTGACCTATCGACAGTGTATATATATATATAATTGCATTGCGATTATCCGAACCATCTTCAGTTTCGTCTGATTCCGATTATCGAGGTTCTACTGTATTATTATTATCATTAATGTTATTTTATTATTATCTTACTATCGCCATTAATTATACTCTAACCATTACATTCCTCATCAGACTATCAACACTATACTATTAACTACATATTATTATTCGTGCTACTTATACTATGATTCCTATTACTCATTACTCATTCTTATACCTCATTACACTCTTTTACTCTCTCGCCGACATTTTCAACTTCCGCTATTTTGAGAATCTGCTAATTACTCGTTCAATATCTTTCGCAAACGATTTTCATAACCTCATTTTTTTAAAGCGTTCTCTCAATCTTCTTAACACTTTGAATTAAATCTCAAGAAACATGGATTCTTGATGACGTTGAATTTTACATCGCTGCAGTGCAACAATATTTTTTCTCCATTGTTTTATTTCTTTATTTTTTGCTTGATCCAAGTTCTATTTTTTGGCAAATTGTGGTCATAAATTTCTAATAAGAATCCGGAGAAACGTTTGAGCTATTTTCTCAGTAGAAATTGGCCAATAACAATTTGAGTAGCTGAAAAGAATGCATTTTCGTTGCGTTCCAACGAATGTTGTAAAAGAAAGAAAAAACAGTACTAAATTGTGAAGATAGTTTGTTACTCCATTGATTTTTATGAAGTTTGCATCAACGAAGCTTGTAATGCAAGGAAAATTAATAATTACCAATTGTTCGATTTTTTTGGCCGATTTAGAATGTGAAGAACACTCAAAGGTTTTTACGTTTTTTGTATTAGAGATTTACAATCTTAATTTGCAAACAAGGCTTTGGATAATAATGAAATGAACAAATAAAAAATGAACAAAATAAATTCGTTGCCTTCCAACGATGCAAACGTCAACTTCGTTAATTTTTATATTATCCGACAACTCAGATTTACCGAGTTTCCGACAGGCTTTAAAATATTTTATCAAGATTGCCAACTTTGGTTTATCGGTATTTTCTGGCTTGGAGAATTTTTTATTTCCACGGCCAGCATAAACATCCACGTTCTACGAATCGGGGAGACAGTGGGAATAAATTGTATCGCAAGACATAGAAATGAGCGAACTGTAATTTTTCTTCCAGGATTATGACGTGGAGCGAGACAAGTACGGACGCCTGGCGAGTTCCAGAAACAACGACAGACCGAGAGAAGATAGATTCAGGGACGCGCCCAGAGGCTCGGGAATGGGCAGACAGAATATACCGGCACTGAACATAGGCGGAGGAAACAGTGGTGGCGGAGGAGGAGGAGGCGGAGGAGGAGGTGGTGGCGGAGGCGGTGGTGGCGGCGGAGGCGGATCTGGAGATAACAAGTTTGGAAATACTTACGGTCTTAGCACACAGTTCCTGGAATCCCTGGGAATCAATGGACCTCTAGTCACCAGAGTTTTCGTCGCCAATGTGTGTATACTTGCAAAAATTAGTCAATTTTGAATTGCATTGGAGCTCTGCTTAACATTTTCCATACGCTATAATGTACGCTGTCGCTTGTATTTATAAACTCAACGTTGCAGGATATTCAGGCTCCACGAAGGAATGCAAAGTCGAGAGATTTATAAGAATGCTCTTTAGATCGCTAGAATCTAAAATTTATATTTCTAAATCTCTTTCGGCAGTTTTTGACTAAAAAATCCTCTAAGGTAGTCCTATCGACAGGCTTCAATTCATAGGATTTTCATTTTTTTTTGAGCTTCACTAAATATATTAACGCGTTACCCCCCTTATAGTGCAAAAAAGGCCTTTTTCATGAATTTTTTTAAAGAAAACTACAAAACTTTTTTAATCGATCAATATACCATCTTGAAGAACACATCTTGAAGAACTTTCAGTAATTTTTTTATTGAAAAATATTACATTGTTTAGTGGTAAATGGCCGTCAATGAAATAATGTTTTTATATACACGGTTTGCGGTGACCAACATTGCGGCGAAGTGGATCATCTGAAAAAAAATGCGGATGGATTTAGTCAAATATAAGTATAAACTAGTCTTTAATCGAAGGATTTTAAAAGATATTCATTTTTCACAAAATGGCGGACAGTCAAAGTTAATGGTTCGATTTTAACGAAAAAAAACGGCCGTTTTTTGGCTATAAAACGGCCATTTTTTCGAAAAAAAAAATCGAACGATTAAAGACTACATTTTTATGTATTAAATAAGCCTGCAAAATTTCAAGAAGATCGGTTCATTAGTGTTCGAGTAATCTTGGTCACCGACTTCAGAAATGCCATTTTGAGAAAAACGCGTTTAAAGTTTCAATTTCAGTTCTTCAATTCACGGATTCTTCTCTTTCAACGCTCATATCTCAGTCAATTTTGTTCGGATCGACTTGAAATTTTCAGGACATATTCTCAGATACTTATACTTCAAAAAAATGCAATAAAAAAAATCGATTTTTTCAAAATCGCAAGTGGGGGTAACCCCTTAATAATCGTCTCTGTAAAATTTCAGGGTGGGTTATCGACCTTATTAGAGAGAAAAAACATAAAAATTGCGTACTTTTGTGAAAGAATCTCTAGACGCCATACAAAAACCCAACTTCCGGTCGCTACAAAAGTATAGAATAGTGAGAATCCGACAGATTCTTAAAAATAATCAGATTTACGTACTTAACAATTGTGGTAATCGAATGCTCTCAGAAAAAAATACGCTTATTGAACTAATTTTGACCAGCTGTTTATTCTATTTAGGCCAACCTAATGGAAAAAAAATACTTATTCTCGCTCCTCCATCACAGTTGGACTACAAAGTTGACGAGAAGAAACTGCTGGAGGTGTTCAAGCTCGCCGGTAAAGTTTTGCACGTCGAGCTCGGCAAGGACAAGGACGGCAAGTCGCGAGGATTCGGTGTGGTCGAGTACGATCATCCGGTCGAGTCCGTTCAGGCGATCTCTATGCTGCACAATCAGCAACTCTTCGATCGCCGTATGACCGTTCGCCTGGACAGGGCCAACGAGCCTGACATGCCGCCCAAGTTACCCGAGGGTCTCAAGGGCATCGGCATGGGCCTCGGGGCCGGTGGCAACAGGCTCACCGACGTTGCTCGAAATATTCCCAATGTTCAGCCGAATAATCCACCCGTCGTAAATCCGATCTCGACTCCGGTTTTGACAGCGACCAATGCCTTTGCCGGCAGTCTTAACAACGTCGTGCCCGCACAATTGGGTGAGTTTGCATTGCCGAATCTTTACTTCGAAACAAGGAAAAACAAAAATGACCGTATTAACGCGGATCAGCCTCATCAATCAATTTTCATTTCTGTTCTAGTATAATAGACTTTTTGTTTATTTTAGTTTTTTTTTCATTCAAAGTTGACAGAGGAGAAAATAATTCATAATCGTAATAAGAATGAGTTCTATTATTTGCAGAGTTGTCAGAGCATGGAAAATTCAACAAATTTAAAAAAATTTTAAACATCACTGGTGTTCAATATCAAGTGAATAAATTGAATATGGAGGCTCGAAATTAACCCCTTCGTTGGCAGAGAGAATTCGACAAAAAGTGCCCAAAATGGCAGGAAAATTTATTCATCCTGAAAACTTGTACTCTGGGGTTTTTGAGGGTGCTGATTACGAATCTAAACTCAAAATTCAGGAATTCACAATGACGAACAAATATGGCGAATGAAAGTACAAATAATACAGACGGTACTCAAGCTTCATATATTTCCACCTATTTATTATATTATGCTGCATTTTGTTGAATTCACCATGAAAAATTCCTTCATTTCGAGTTCAGCATTACACTCAGCATCCCCGAAAACCCCCGAGTACCAAGATTTATCCAAATCGAGCTGTTTTTTGCACTTCCGTCCGCCATATTAGATCCGCCATTAAATCTTTTTGAATTTTGTGTTCAGATTCGTAATAAGCGACCTCGAGAATCCCGGAGTACCAATTTTTATCTAAATCGAGTAAAATTTTCAATTTCGGTCCGCCATTCCAGCGCCGCCATTTTGAATTTTCAAATTTAAAGTTCAGATTCGTAATAAGCGACCTCAAAAATCCCGGAGTACTAATTTTCATCTAAATCGAGTAGTTTTTTTATTTTTGTCCGCCATATTGGCGTTGCCATTTTGAATTTCCAAATTTTGACTTTAAATTCGGATTCAGCGAGCCCAAAAACCCCCGAGTGAGGCTCCGATTGCAAATCAGAGCAAGTTAAGTAGGGAAATAAAGGTTGACGCACTATTGCGTCAATGCCACACAGGGCACGGAATTATTTGACGCACTATTGCGTCAATCCCAACGAAGGGGTTAAAATGAAGGCATATGAAACCG
The DNA here is from genome assembly GCA_951751655.1 of Ophion costatus. NCBI lineage: Eukaryota > Metazoa > Arthropoda > Insecta > Hymenoptera > Ichneumonidae > Ophion > Ophion costatus. The sequence continues at coordinate 28,596,810 of OX632363.1, forward strand.
GGAGGAACGCGTAGCCGGGCGAGGCAACAACTATTAGCGAACAAATATTTCCTAACCTATCGGACTTAGGAAAAACGTTTTCTACAAAAGTTGCATAGTTCCAAGAGAGTCATCGAGGTGGAGGCACTTCGGCGATGCTGGGGTCGCCTCCATTTACTAAAAATGGGACCACTATTTTGTCAGAATTTCATTTTAAAAAACTAACAATAAGCCAAACACGAAGTTTCAAGATGATCGATCACGATACGGTCTGACAAATCGATTTAAAAAAAAGAAATTCAATGTTTTTTGCCTAGAATCGATTAAAAGGCAGTGCGAAAACTTACTCCTATGATAGGTGCTCGAAGTGTTGGTCGCCACTTTCAATGCACGCTTGCAATCTGATGCGCATTGATTGGATTGTCTTATTGATCACGTCAGTCCGTATTAACGAACAGGCTCTAATTGAGGTTTCAATAGTTTAATACGAAGCAAAATTCAGATAAGTCGTACGGCTGCGTTTACCTTGTTCGCATCTAAGAGTCTTGTCAACTTGATTTGGAAGGCAGTGAGAAGTTTTTTATTTCCATAATGAGGAATGGTGTTGAAGTTTGCATCGTTGGAATGCAACGAAAGTTCCGTTCTACATATTATTCTTTATATTCTTATAATTATAAGCGATCTTTTTTTGTTTATTTATAATGTAGGTAGCTAAATAAATATCTTCAAAAATGGTTCAACGACTTTTGTAGTCGGAATCTGTTAAAATTAATTAAATTCGTTGCAGTCCAACGACGCAAATTTAAGCATCGTAATAAGGGAGTGTCGACTACGCGCATGATATCCAAGGAAGAATAGTTAGAGCCTGCTAGTTAATGAAGACTGACGTCGTTAATAGGACGATACAAGCAATGCAAAGTAGATTCCGAGCGTGCATTGAAAGAGGTAGCCATCGCTTTAAGGGGTTACATCTACCTAGAGGCCTAACAAAAATCGCAAAATTCCGAATTTTTCTTTTCGGGAACCGGTTGGTGAAAAAGAATCGCATTCTTTTTTAACACAAAGATACATAAGGTGGGTAAAAAAAAGTATTCGTACATCTCACACGAAACTGTTGTCAATTTGGTTTAATTTTTTTGTTTGTGTTTTCCCAAGATTTTTGTAAACAGACACCATGTAATATTTATGATAAGCTATCGAACACAGGAACTTCTTTAAGCATTTTATTTTTTTCGAAGGATAATTTGAAGAAGATGAGGTGTACAAATACTTTTTTCCCCTCTGTATATTGAGAGCCTTGAAAAATCACCAAAATGCAGAAAACAACAAAAACATGGCCGCCTGCAGATGATGAGATTTATTTTCGCGACGTTTGTCGGCGGACACTCTGCAGCTTAAACGGTTCATCTGAAATCTAAAAACCAAAAGTCATTCAAGTTAACGATAAATACGAGTCGTTGACGATTGTCGACTTTTTAAATCATTTTTTTAAACAACGTGACGAATTGAGTTTCGACGAACCAGCAGAAGTATTTTCTAGTCTATCAGGCTAGTTGATAGTTGTTGCCTCACCCACTATAGAAAAAGAACAATGAATTAACTAAATATTAAAGTTGAAGATGCACATCAAATACGCTCCGAGTTTTTAAAAACGTTTTTTTAACATTTGCAAGTGTACGGCAGACTCGGGTTTAGGTGATAATGAGAAAAAAATTACGAACTTCCAATTTTCCGGATATTTATATAGATATAAACACATACACACCTATCCTTACTTCTATGTCGAAGGCAATTTTCTTCCAGCATCAGCACTATCGAATTCAAACGCGGCGGCACTTCAAGCGAGTCTCGCGGCCGGTGGGTTAGGCGCGAATCTCGCGACCAGTTCCCTCCTGAATTCTTCGCTGACGAACGAGCTCGCGTCGAACTTGAACAACTTCGGTGGCAGTGTCGGGCTCTCGAATCTTCAAGCTTCGCTCGCCAACAGTCAGGCGAACAATTCCTTTGCTCCGCGTGGACTATCGAAATTGGACGGCGACTCGGGTCTTAATTTCGGCGGTAGCAACGCTTTCGGCAACTCGAATTACGGGGTCAACCGAGAATTCGACGTGAGCGGCTTTAATCGGGGCGACGGTGATCGCGTTTCCGGCGGAAGCGGCGTTTTCTCCAACAATCAAAATCAAGGAGGAAACGGCAACAGACAGAACAGCAATGGCTCACGCCCTATGTCTGATACGATTCTTATAGGAAACGTGAGAATTTTTGACAAATTTATCTGATTCAAACTCCTTTGACAAGTTATCGTAAAATAAGCGGAAATTGGTGAAATTTGGTATATTCCGTAGATCAAAAGTGTTTCCATTTCCATGACTGTTGTGTATATAGTGAGCAGGGAATTATGAAAAGTCCTTCAAATTTTGAAAATTCCTTCGATTTTGAAAATTCTCGGAAATTTTGAAAATTTCCTAGAATTTTAAAAAGTTCTTAGTATTTTGAAAACGCCCTAGAATTTTGAAAAGTTCTCAGCATTTTGAAAATTTTTGCAAAATCCCCAGAAATTATAAAATCTCTAGAATTTTAAAGATTCTTTGAAAGTATTTTCTGGGGAATTTGGAAAACCCCTAGCATTTACAAAATTCCCTATAATTTTGGAAATTCCCTAGAAATTAAAAAAATTCTCTGGAATTTTGAAAATTCTTTGAAATTTTAAAAGATTTCGTCGTCAAATGACGGCATATGTGTAGGGTAATTTTTTTTTTATTTCATAAAAAGGTATAAAACTAGATGAATATACACTTCATAATATGAGTATAAACCCGATCCTTTCATAATTAGTTATTTCTTTGAAAAAAATAACGCAATTGACGACAAAGCACCCGTTACATAACGAAATAGAGGGGGGAGGGTTCAGGCCAGGTGTCACTGTCCCGTTACGTGGGGGGAGGTGGGTCATAAATTGAGAAATTGGCGTTACGTAATTTGTGTACGCCCCTATAAAGCTCCAAACATTTGCATTCGATTTGTCGATACACGACCACGCAATTTTTATTGTGCTTATATTCTTTTTTAATTTATTAGCAGCGACTTTAAAAATTCTGTTTATAATAAAGAGCAACGTTCTGTATTTGCTTTTACTGTATTTTTTTCTACTTAACAGTATTTAAACTATTGGTCGAATTTCAGTCAAAAAAAAATTTTTTTAAATATTTAACATTTTCATATACTTAATTAAAAAAAAATAAGGCCTTTGTTCGACCCCACACTCCCCGGAATATTTGCAAAACCTGTGTGGAAAACCTGGAAAAGTCTGAGAATTTCTGAGTCAATGATGCCTAACAACCATGATTTGACGAAGAAAAACTGGAAACATACAAAATTACCATATTGAAGCTTGCATCATTGGAAGGCAGCGAAAGTTTCAGAGCCCAATTGTGTTTGGCGCACTTAGCACTCTAAAATCACTCAATCGTTTTTCAGGATCCTCATTAGATATAATCACCCGAAATATGCGAGAAAACATTCTGACTGACAATCAAAACGAGGAAATGAAAAAAAATGAAAAAATAAAAAAGCATTTTCGTCGTATTCCAACGATTCAAACTTCAACATTGAAAATTATCCTTTTATTTTGATTTTCCGTTTCTGGTTGCAGCTGCCCCCAAATACGACGTGGCAAATGTTGCGCGACAAATTCCAGGACGTGGGCGACGTCAAGTTCGCCGAGATGCGCGGCACGGACATGGGCTTGGTGCGTTTCGCCTCGGAGTGGGACGCCGAGCGCGCAGTCTGTATCCTTTCAAAATAACCAAAGATACGCCCACGCTCAATTCTGATCTCAATTTGATTGCTCGAAAAACTTACGATTTGGAAAAAATCGTATCGGCCGGGAAATAATGAACTTCAAGGTCGTTACGCATAGGAAAAACCGGGAAACCTCAGGGAATTTTGGAAGTTCTCTGGAATTTTCTCAGAATTGACTTTTTGCAAAAATTACGAAAAATGGAACCATCTTGACACAAAAAACTGCACAGTATACATATCAATAAGTTTGTATATTTTTACTATTCATATTTTTCTTCGTTATATCCAAAAGCGTGACGTCAGTGCCAAAAACTGAAAATTAAAAGACTGAAAACTAATTTTTTATAAAGCTCTATACATTCAATCAGTCGATACACAACCACGTCATTAATATTATAGATAAGTGTTTGTATTTATTTTTTATTTATTGTCACCGGCATAAGAATTTCTGTTTATATTTAAAAAAACAGGTTATGTATTTGTTTTAATGTTTTTTTTTCACTTTACAATGTTTTAATTATTTTTCGCGTTTCAGTTATTTAAATTTTATTTCTATTAACACTTCTAAATATTTTATCTTTAAAAAATTATGTTATCCAGTTCGACATAACTTTCCAATAGAAGGATCGAAGTGAGAATTTCCTTTGTTTCTTCAAGTCGGTTATAAATGTTGTTTTTTCTTTCTCACAAAAATGACTGCTATTTCTGCGTATATAATATTTCCCGTACAGTTTGTAACGTTTACAAATACTGGTATGGTTGAAACGAGACTTATGGTGTTTAACTAAAAATATATATATATATATATATTTCATGAAACCAGAATGTTCTTTATTGGACCCTAATCTGGGTAATTTGCAGAACCTGTATAAAAAACGTGGAGAAGTAAGGAAATTTCTGAGTCGATGCGTAACAACGCTGTGCATCAGAATTTCACTTTCAAAAATCGAAGTTCTACGAGGTAATTATTCGCGTCCTTTTCTGTAAAGTGTAACCGTGAAAATTCGGTTGCGCGTAAATACGACGTCGTAATCGTTCGACAAAGTATCACGATCGTCGGAAATGTTGTTCCTTAACCAATACCGCACAGCTATCATGAACCGTGCTCGTCTTGACGGAAGGACGATCGAGGTGCGCCTCTGCTAAGCTCTTGATCCAGTACGAAGGTAAAAACAAACAAAACAAAAACCTGTTCCGTGAACTCACAGCAAAAGTGTCTCCAAGCTAGTTGCAAAAAGAAAACAGAACGGTAATGCTAAGAAACGAGTGAATCGTCATCACGGGATATCAGGGCGGCGGTCTGTAGATGACGTTCTCCCGCAGCGTTCGTGTTGGGCCGGTTGGATCTTTGAAGAAAGTGGTCGGTCCTCGGCTCCCCCGGGCGCCTGGAGTAATTTATAACTTGTAGAATATCGCCAGATTTTCTCGATAGTTCGAGGGAGGGGAGGGGAACGTAATGAAAATTGGGTGAACGTTGTCGTCATATTTCCGCTAGATCTCATCGTTATTCGCATCTTCGTTCACCGCCGCATATTTCCTCGTTTATCTTTCGACGGATAAAACCCGCGACCAAAGGAATATATATATATATATTTCCTGTTCGACGACGGGTGATGTATCAACGATATTTTTTATCGTACGATTCGAGATAATCGAATCTCGCAAATACTTTTTTTTGCCATTTTTTTGTCCAATAATTGACTCATTAAACAGTTTTAGCTCTAGGTTCACAAAGTTCTACACGGTTTACGATAGGTTTCATTATTTAGGCGATTGTCTTTGAATTACTCAATGTAGATCATAAGGTGTGTACCGCGTAGAATTGCTACGATGATTCTTGAGAACGAAGAGGGGGAGAGAGAGAGAAAGAGAGAGGAGAGAGAGAGAGGGAGAGAATAACGGGACGAGAGAACGAAAAGACGAGCCTCGTGGTGGGGGGAAGTTCGAGCGGTATTAGAGGTTGTTACTCAAACGACTTTTCCGACGCTTATTCAACGTGGAATATCATATTTGCGTCTCTCCTGGACTCGTATGTCTCAAGTTATCGCAATCAGATTATTCTCGCTGTATCTTGTCATTTAAGAAAGTACGAATATCACTTGAGGGAATGACGAGATGAGTTCGTACCCGAGGAAGATTATTTTTAGGACCTTTTTCAAAATCGCTCGAGACAACATACATTTTTCTCGAAAGGCTTGTCGTTTTTTTTTTTGCTTCCGTGGAGTCACATTTTTATCAAACGAGATCGGCGAGCAAAAGACTTGTTTATTGCATCACGAGCAAGGACAACGATATTGATTCGGTTTGACACGCGTTCACTCGTAACTAGGACGAAAGAGGCATCGGTTCGACACGTCAGAGGAAAAACGTTGTCGAGTTTTCTTAATAAAAGGAGAAATAATCTTCCCAGTCCGAGATTGATTCGACTAGAGAACAAAAACCTAATAGTCACACTTCCTTAAATCCAGGCTAAATGTACGATTTTACGTGTCGCGACATCGGATAGGCGGAGAGTAAATGCAAGGGGTCTGCGTTTATCGGAAGCGACGTTTTTTTTTTCTCTTTCTTTTTTTATTCCTGAGGTGAGTTCATCTCGATCCGTGGATCTCGAAGATTGTTCGGAAAAAAAAGAAAGAAAACGAAAAGAGTGTCATTCGGCCAGTCAGTGTAGAGCGTTTTCCGCCGTATTCTCGATGTACGCTAGTATGTTTACCAAAAAATTTTGCGAAAAAAGACGAGTATATTTGCTTGGGCCTTTCCCTTTTTGTACTGATTTACGCTGTAATTGCAAAGGTCTATCGGTCGATCGCGCGAAATATCGCGAGGTTGGTTGGTCCACTTTGTTCACAAGTCCTGGAAGTATAGTCATTTGTTTTTCTCTCCATTCTCTTCATATCGTAATCTCGTTTCTTTGGTAAACATATTTTCTTCCAACGAACTCTCGAGAGGGCAGTTTTTTGTGCATTGTATAATTCCCTGTATAACCACGTGATCGTGATCAGTGATTGAATAAAATTCAGATTCAATTTGACTACGTATGTACATCGGCCTCGTTTTGTGTTATTTTATTTCTCTCTGCTCTTGTGTGTAAATTTACCATTTATCGCGGTGGCGCACGCGATTCTTCTCAGAGACGTGCCAGTTCTGTCTCTTTTTTTTATTTATTTTTATTTTGTTTGAATTTACATTCGAAAGAAAATTTCAGTTTCGTCCAACGAGGAACAAGTGAGCGAATAACGTGAAGAAAATCGTCGTTCTTTCGTTCCATCTTTCGAATGTATTTTGAGAATGAAAAGTGTTTTCCTGTTTTCCAATTATTCTTGGCATTGGAAGTCCGAAGCTCTCGTTCGTCCGCAGGTGAGATTATTAAAACCAGGCGTTTTAAAACATTTCTTTTCACTCCTTCCCGCTCGCCCCAAAGTTTTTATCCGTCTCTTTAATGTGATACGTCGATACTCGGTTCAATGGAGAATCAAACGAAAAATATTACCCTTTGTTAATTTGGTGTTATCGCGTTCCGGGGGTCTTTTAGAATCCTTTTTCGTATCCATCACAACTTGTATCTCGTACTTCTCAATCTTGAATGTTCTGTCTCTCCAGTGAGTCTTAGCGTCGACGATAAAATCGTTTATCGACTTGGGCGATCGAGGAAAGTTGCGCGATTGTCTTAGTGCACTCGGAAAATTCGCACGATGGTAAGTTTCTTTTTCTTGCTCGTGGATTGAAGATTTTCTGATCGTGTTATCACAGCCGGAAACGAGTTTATTTTTGGCTTTCGGTTTCTACAGCTTTTTCGGCCCTTATTCGTTCTCCGTTGCCTCGTATATCGCCTGTAGTAAATCCGTCGTGGCTGGAATATTATCAATTTTCTTCAGCTATGTCCAATTTAAAGAGAAAACAAAAACAATGTTCACACCCATACTGGATAAAAGGCTCGTATTGTTCTTATTCCATTTTTGAGTTCTTCCGAATGATGGTTACTGCACAAACTTTGACGCACATCTACAAATTGGCGGAGCTGTTTGTTCGTGCTGCTCTGCAACATAATTAACGAGGTAAAACGAATACATCACATGGTCGCAGGTGGATCGATTGAGGACGAAATAATCGAAGTTCAATTGACGTTATCGAACGTAAAAACCCGCAATGGAAGTTCGCCCTGGTCAATTTGTGTGCAGATCGATAGTAACTTGACTTTCACTAGGTCCACTCTGAGTTTATCAAATGTATATATATACGTATATAACAGGTATGACGATTCGATATCGACATACCTCGTTGAGAATGCGGTAATCCAAGTTCAATCGATGTTAACGAATGTTGACTGTGAAAACTCGGAATGGAATTTCATCCCGGTCGATTTTTTGTCGAGATCATTATAGACGTTTCTTTCACTACGTCTAGTTTGGGTTTCTTGATTGCACGCGCGCGCACACACACGCGAGGATCTGTCAAAATGATCATTTCTTGACGCTTTGAACGATGGAATGAGGTATTAAAAAGCCCATGGAGACTTCGAGTTTTCAGCTCAAGTCTGAGTGGTAGCGTTCGATGATTTTTGTCCTCCATTTTGTTAACATGGAGAATTCGCTTTTTACTTTATAACTTGAACAACTCAACAATATTTGCTGATTTCACTTGAAGTTGGTGATTCTTAAAACTAACCTCTGCAGGTGTAAAAAAATCAGGGTGACTAGGATCGATTTCTGTTTCTTACATTTTTCGACCGTGCAATCCTTTAAGGCCTTAGGCCACAGTAATGGGTATTAAATCATGTGCGAATTTAACAATTTTTTTCGTATGACAAAGTGATTCACGCATAAAATTACTTACACATCTATTTAGTACGAATATCAAGCTGTTAGACTTTTTTTTTCTACGTACAAAATGGCCGACTACTAATATTTTTTTTGGCGTTCCGCGGTGTGACATTTAGCATCCAAAATTATTGACCTAGAGCAAAAAACAAAAAATATTGTTTTATTCAAAAGTTGTAGGTATTTGAACTTAAGAAATAAATTTTCAGTGAAGAAATTTCGTTATAACTGCTCATGAAATGAAAAGTTTTCGATTAATCAGAAATTCCATACGTACTTCTCTGCGAAATGCAATTAGGAACATAACTTTTAAGTTTGAAGTAAATCGAGTGAAAAATTGTTGAAGTTATGTCACGCCAATCGGAAAAAAGCTGTTTCGAGAAGTTTCGAGTAGTCGGCTCCTTTATACATCGAAAAAAGAAGAAAAGAAAATTCTAACAGCTTGATTTTCATACGAAAAAAGATTGTTAAATTCGCACATGATTTTATACCCATTACTGTGGCCTATGGCCTTCAGAATATTCGAAACGATCAAAAGGTTCATAAAATTGTGGTAGGTGATCACAAATTGCAATGTGGCACATGGCCAACTTTTCCTTTGCCGTTTATGATTATGGACCCCTGATAACGACATTCTCAAATACTTTAGTGATGTCTGGAGCCTAAAAGTGCAAAAACATCGGGCAATACGAAAACAAATAATAGTTTCGTTGCGTTCCAACGGTGCAAACTTCAGTGCCATGGTTTACATGCCAAAGCTACAGTGACTGGCGCATTGGCGGAGCAGAATCAGAAGCCAGCATTTCGACGTGTAACAAGCGATGGAGCGTTAACTAGCAAATAATTACCTGCAAAGATGCGTCGGCCGTTTTCCACAAAACGCCAACGACATTTCATCAAGTCGCGTCGAAAAAGGTCACCAAGGAATCCTTTACCGGCCAAAATGCTCACATCGCTAATATAATGCACCTGTAATCTTCAATGATGGCAGCATTCGTCCGCTGGGCAAAACCTTAGATATACCAGTGGGTCCACGTGCTTTCGAGATGTCCAGCAAGAAAAACCGTCTTCACCTGATGTTTAAGTTTGCATCGTTGGAACGCAACGAAAGTCGATTCTTTGTAAATGTACGAACGTTTTTCGACTGTGAAAACCACTTAAACGTTTTTGCGCATTCTTATTGGAATTTACGACCACAATTCGCAAAAAAAAGAAGGTTGGATAAAAGTAAAGAAATGGATAATTACGAAAGAAAAATCGATCCATTCCGATGATGCCAACTTCAACGTCATCTTCATTTGGCAGTCGCAGATAAAAAGGAGCTCAGTAGAAAGTAGTCCCAACAACGAAAAAAATGTCCATTCTGAGGTTGCTACTAAAATACTAAAGTACGTTCACTTTGGCACCTGCAATCTATCGAGCTACCACTTGACTCAGAGGGCTCGAATTTGACATGATATTTTCATGATGTTTATTGAAAAAAGCGAGAGTTGATTCTTTCGACATATACACACGACGTTACACACAGTGTAACCTTGTAAAGACAGATTCTTCAATGAATGTTTTATTTTCGGGAGCCCAGTTGAATCTTCGAATTTTTATTCTCAGCTGATCGTGGATGATTTTCTTCCGCTTCGTGTTTTTTCCCCCGTTTAAATAGTAATCTAATTCGCGTATGGTTTTTTTCTCTCACTTATATCATTCTCACACCATTGTCGGCTTTTTTCCTCAACCTTTCAAGGGCTGAATAAAAATGTATCGGGGCGAGAGCAACCGCATCGTTATAACAGTGAAACTGATTTTTCCAGGAAACTTGACAATCAACTGATCTCGTCTTGGTCATTCGAGGGATGGTAAGTTTTTTCCGTTACAGTATATCCTTCGTAAGATTTTTTCCGAACAATAACGTGAGAAATTAAGTTGTACATTTGCGTTGATGAAATAAAGTGAATAGGTAGGATTGGTTCATCGAGAAAACATGACTTCAGCGTAACAATTCATTGGACACACCTGTATTATTTCTCGTTTTTTGTTGCAGTCTTTACAATGTGAATCGCATCGGGTTTTTTTCCCCTTCGTAGCGTATTTACGTCCGTTGTGACCCCCGCTCCCCCATCCGCGAAATAAAGCGCACGTCGAAACACAATCGGGGCATATCGGTTTAGCGTAATATCTTTATCCAACAATATCAAGGCTGCGGATAAGGTGTTTAAAATAAATTAAAAATGAATCTGGGTTATCAGTTTGGAGGCAATCTAGACGGAAATTTACGAGTGTTGATCAAGTCTGTTGCACGATTGCCGTTGCATCAATCGAACGATCTCTCGTGCTCGGGTACAAACGCCTATGCCGTAGTCATTTCTTCTTTTTTTTTTATCCACTGTTTTTCTTTTCTCATTTATTTATCTATATGAGTGTAATTTATCACAATTCACACGACGGTATCGGTTCTAGACAAAGCTCGGACTCCCGATTAACAATCACACAAATGTTCCGCTCCTCGAAAAGTCCCCTCGTCCGCTCTTATTTGTTCAATCATCGATAAAATATTTGCTCTCTCGCGATTCACAATGTTCACTCTAACGCACGATGATCATGATCACAATGTCACACGAGTCGAGTGTCTCAAGCGTAAACTTTTGCCGCTGCTCGTCGACTCGATCTCGAGACTACTAAGACGCTGACGCGTTAAAAATTGTACTCGACAGACGAGCGGCAAGAGCCGGAAAGTCCGATAAACGTTCGTACGACTAGATCGTTAACTTGTACGATATGGCTGTCGACGGATATTTCTCTTCCTACTACGGCAAACAAATCCGGCGCTCGGTTACCGCGACGAGCCTTTCCGCAGTGAAATCGCGATTTGGACAGCTCATCACGATTGCATAATCTTCGCCACGCGAATGTCTAGCCGATGAAGACGTTTCGTCAATCAGCATCGATCGAGCAACGAATATTTAACAAAAGCCACTCGTGCTTTGAAAAAGTATACGCATGTTCTTTTTCTACAAAATATATCCTATCGTTTGGCTCGTTGGACAAAATTTCGAAGAGCAAATTTTTCTGGACGTGCTCCCGTATGTGCTCCGCGATTGATCGATCGGAAAATTCTCTACGGGCCAAAAGAAGAAACGTCGGAAAAAAACTCTCTTGTGAAGTAAAATTTAGTTATTGTAGGAGTTGGCAATGTAAATTTTGTGTCTACGCTATAATTCCCGATACTTAAGCTCGCTGCACACAATGATCGATGATCATCGAGCTCATAAGTGGCTTTTGGCAAAATGGGGGGCGAGGTAGGATAAAAACATTCGAATAGAATGTACCGGTGATTTCTCAAGAGAGAGAGAGAGGCACGGGAGCGACGGAGGCGGGTATTTGGTCGGAGGACAGAAAAAGCCGATGCTGTTGTTAACCTCGTCGATGAGTAGCGACTAGAATTGCCTTGTCGTTACCGTGACTCCGTGAGAACGGGTCGGCTAGTGCATGAGCACGAAGTCCGCGAGATGCTTGGGTACCGACGAAAGTGCGTGCGTCTGGGCTACGACGCGCGCCGCGAGACACGCCAGAGTCGTATACTTAAGGGGCTTTATCGACACGTAGCTCGCTTTCTTTCCCAATATCGACTCGTACGTTTGATCTTGGCCGTTCATCGAGTCTATGTGCGCGCCGGCCTTCAGGAGTACCTCGGCTATGTCGGTGCGCCAAGGTCGCGATATCGCCACGAGATGGAGGGCCGTATTGCCGTCGTCGTCGACCGCCGTTGGATCCGCTCCCGCCTTCAGCAACGCCGACGTTAAATTCGGCGAGGGAAATTTGCAAGCCGGAAACTTGCCCGTTCTCACCAAATCCACTATCTGAGTCATTTGTAGCACGTCTCGACCCTGGCGATGAGAAAAATTCGAATTTTAGAATTGACTTCGGAGTGCAGTTGGAGATGACTGAAATTTACGGAGTTGGAATGTAACGACTTTTTCGTTTATTTTCCAATTATCCCTACTAGGAGGCGTCCATAAATTACGTAACGCAATTGGGGAAGGGAGTGCGGTTTGGCGTTACGGTCTACGTGGGGGGGAGGGCGAGGTTTGCGTACGTCACGATTTTAGAACTCAGAAATAGCAAAATTTCTGCATGTTCAAAATTTTAAACTAAAACGCATCGTTCAGAATAAATGAAGTGCAAGCTCTTATTATTTTGAGAAATGTAAGTATGAAAAACCATCATATCGCTCGCGACTTGATACTTTAATACAAGTATCAATGTTCTAGAAAAAAAAACATTACTTCATATCAAGAAAAACGGAACGAAAACTTTGATCGCAATTTTCTCGAAACTGCGTTTTTCGACCTTGGCTCTGTGAATACTCAAAAACTTATCAACAAGCCAAAAAAAATTGGAACGATTGAAAAGAATGAATTTTCGTTGCACTCCCGTTATGCAAACTTCGACAATCATAGTTTGAGATAACGTCGAAGTTTGCATCATTGGAACGCAACGGAATTCATTCAGTAGTCGTGTAGACACTTTGAAAACTAGGATAATTCCGATTCATCAAACCGTTTTTATTTTCATGTTGAAGAAGTCGTGAAAAAACACCAAAATTCAAGAAACAATGTTCAACAAGATGCCAAAAACGTGCCATTCAATATTTTTTTAATAATCCTAGTCCAAAAACTAGTTCATACTTCACAGACCAAAATTGCGTTCGATTGTTTCGTTTCGGATAAGCAGAACGCCCGCAATCGTAGTCACCGCAAAAAAAAAAACTTGTTTTGAAGATGAATGGCCAAGTCCCCGTGTACTTCAGCAATGCGCGACGATTTCAGGCTGACAAAATTGTAAAGCGTGCTCAAAATATGGATAAATATGTGGTGAAAAGTTCGTGATTGTATGTTTATTTAGTTTGCCGAAAAAAAAAAAAAAATCTCCAAGAAAGGAAAAGAGCCTTCACGCGGGACGACTGTCTTGACGAAGGGCTGGCAGCATGGAGTTGTACCCTGTACCTTACGATAAGACGCTGCCCACAAGGACGATAAATTTCTCACCTCCTTCCCTCTCGCGTTTATTCGCACGAGTTCGTGCATCGCCCTGTGCAATTCGACGTATTCCTCCGTGCCGGCCTCGGGCATTTGGCGCGTCAGCAGACAGGCCAAGTAGAGCGTTATAAAAAGAATACGATCGAGATACGTCAAGTCACGCTCCGGAATTGACACTTTGTCCAGCATCTGCTTGCCCAACTTTACTTCGAGGATCTGAAAGAAGCCTCCGAACGGTCATTGCGCCATTCGACGACGTTGCCAACTAATAGGCCAGGGGCGGCAAGATGGGGCAGGGAGGGTGGGGGAAATACGAATTTTAGACATTTTAGACCCTCGTATACCAGGTGTAGTATGAAACCGGAATTTTTGTAAAAATTATAAAAACGAATGGAAACGGCTTTCTGCGTTACATTCAATTGATCCGCGAGTTCTTGTTGACTTTGAGTATCATCTTAATCCAATAAGACTTGCCATTCGTTGTCTGCGAACTTTTTCGGTGGTTTGCCACCCTCTTCGTTTCTCACGTCAAAATCACCACTTTTGAATTCTTCGAACCACTCGAAACACTGTGTTTTACCAAGAGCATTTTCACCGTAAGCTTCGACAAGCATTCGATGCGATTCTGCAGCAGTTTTCTTCAAATGATAACGGAAAAGCAATGCTGTCCGCAAATCGTAGTTCGTAGGCACGAAACTCGACATGTTTGAGGTTATAGAAAAATATACCGGTGTAGGGAACTTGGGTTGTTGTGTGTTGAAAATCTTCGTCAGCTGTTAGAGGGAGATGATGGCGCTGTAGACGCGGTCTTACCAGGGAGAGTGGACACACAGTGCTTAAGAAACGTCCGCAAAAACACAGCAAATAAGGAGGCGCTGCGATCGTATGTGTCCGATCGAATAGCTCCGCTTACTAGCCTCATGCTCTCGGTTGCTGTTGACAGCACCTAACTGTTGCGTCTACCTCTCCTATTTCGCTGTCTTTCTCATTGTTGCAAACTCATAATAGCAACTAATAATTAATTAAATTAAGCGGTGAACCAACTAAGAAAATAAAAACAGAACACAAATGTAGCCTTGACGATCGTGGATTTGAAATATGTTTCAGAAAAGGGTATTCAGGTGATTTATTTTTTTCACCGATACGAATGAAAGTTTGAAACAAAATGGCCCTGTGCAAACAATATTACTCTTTATGTGGCTTGTAAATGCAACTGGAGAAAAAAAGGAACTTGCCAAAAAAATTGCAGTTGTATTTGCAAAAAAAATAACTTATAAATTATGCTCCATTTTCTGCTTATTACTCCAGGGAGAATGAAGCGTAAAGGTTAGGTTTCTCATGAACTGAACTACACGCATGAAAAAAGAAACTGAGGGCTAACCCTAATGACGATTGATTGGGAGCAATATTGAAAATAGTTCTACCTTGGGCTTTGAAGAAAACAATTTCGTGAAGATTGTCTCAATATTACAAGACACGATAATATTAAAAATGAGCCTCAAAGCGGAGCACAAAGACACATCGAAATGAAATTCTTTTATTATTTGTGCGCATGCGTTAGGTTTGGACTATTATAATTATTTGAGACGTTATCATCAGGAGAGACGCTAGTGGCACGATCTGGAACTATTGCAAGTCGGATTTTTTAAGACGCTGGAACTACGTATTGGTCTATGCTGTGTCCACTCCTCTGTAGCCTGCCTGGGTCTTGCGGTTCCTAAACTGAAAATTCCGGTTCATACTTCTACACCTGGTACATACTTTCAAACCTCTGGGGGGGGGGGGACTGCCCGCCTTTGTGACGCCCCTGGGGCCATTGCATATTGAGTTCTCGGACGTCTGTCAAGGTCGGCAAAAGAACGTACCGCTTTTTTGAAGACCCTCATGAGTTCGTCTCGTTCGACGGTTGGTATTTTTCGTCCTCTGCCGTTCTGTCTGCCCTCCTCGCCGATCATGAAGTTGAAGAGTTCCGTGAAGCTGAAGAAGGAACTCTGCGTCATGGGATTGAGGGGCTCGAGCATGCTCTGTTGCATGTCGAGCGCGTAATTCCACAGTTCGATGCAGCGCGAAAATTTGCCTGCGTCTGCGTATATAGCGCCGCGAAAGCGTATGTAGTAACTGGTGTCGGGATGAGCAGGCCCGAGGATGCGTTCTCTAATGACGAGGGCCTGCATTCGCATCTCATCGGGATCGGCGAGAAGATCGTCGAGTGCCTCGGCGTCCACGATCTCGCGGGCAAAATCGTACGCGGCTACGGCCGGTGGAGGTGGTGGTTTAGGTATCACGGGGCCGTCACCCCGATATCTCTCATCCATCGCTCGTTTCCAATACTCCAGTGCACCGACCATGTCTCTCTTCTTGTCCACGTAAGTTGCACCGAGCAACTCGAGGGCGTCGATTCTGTCCTTTCTACTCACGAAATGCGGTATCCCTATGAGATGCTCGACTATGTGGGCGTGACCTGCGAATGCGAGAACGAAACGAGTCAGTTTGCATTAGGGATTGCCTTTCTTGTGCTTTTCTCCAAGGGAGGACAACACTCAGTAGCGTAGAACGAGCTTTTGGGACCTGAGGCGGACCGAAAAATTGGTGTCCCGATTTTTACCGTGCTAAAAAAAATTTCAACACAGGAACTGGCATGAAAACTCTTTATCAACTAAAATCTGCATTTTGACACAGGCTATGCTAGAAGGATGAAGCTGAGAATGTTTACAAAACTATTTTACGTGCTTTCTGACGAGCAAAGTCATTTTATTAGGATTAACAGTTATTTACAATGATTTGTGGGCAAAAATGTTTACATCACCAAAATCTGCGATAATACTGTGATATTATCGAAAAATTTTGGTGCCCCAGGCGGCCCGCCCCAACCGCCACACCCTTGCTACGCCCCTGATACCACTGTAACTGCCATCTTTCGACCGTTCTCTTTGAAATTTTTGTTTCGAAAAAGAAATCAAACACATGGTCGAAAGAACTTTTGGGCTTTATTGGGTATATAGTGAAGTATGTTAAAAAATGATTTGTTATAAGAATACAAAATGGCGGCGCACGAGTCGCTATAGCAGTACTGGTTTTCGGCCAGCAAATAAATTCAGCCAGTCGTAAATTTAATCCTGGAACTGAGAGTGAAATATTTTCGTTGATTATATTTGTTTTACCAGTCAAGTGCGAGGGAGTTAAACAATAATGAAAAACAAATATAGAGACGAGTTTGAAAAAAGTTCGTTTTTCGATCACAATTTTCATATAAAAAGTGATATATTTTTTACAATTTTCAATCAATTGGATAAAGCACTCGTACTTGACTGTTTGAGCAATCTAAGAAGCTACGGTTCAAATTTCGAGTCGATTGGACGAAAACTGTCCGAGTTCTGCTGCGTGCTGATTTCAAAAACATGGTTTTGAGAAAAACGTGCTTGGAGGCAATGGTTTTATAGACGCTACAGCTGATGAAATTTCTTTCCGTAATCTAATGCCACCTATTGGTAGAAAATAAAACTATCGTTTGCCGGTAACTTTTTTCCACAAAGATAATAGGCTGACAAGAGTCGAGAACTGCGTCTACCTGCGTGGCATTGCCGAAGGCGCTTTTTAGCGCTCGGAGACTAACCTCAAAAATAACTCGAAAACCTCTTTAAAACTGTTTTATTCCGCTAGCAACAGATATGCGTCATATTTTTTGAAGGAACAAAGGATTTTCTAAAAGTGTTTCCAATAAATTGTTTTTTTTTTACGATAAAACTACACGTAGAATATTTTCCCAAAGTTTCAAAGCGAAATAAAAAAAACTTCAAGGGTTATAGCCAGTCAAGTCAACGCTGTGCCACACCGCTCGGATTTGGAGCGCGTCGCAGGTAGAGCGTCAGGCAGAGATGGCCAAAAAGTAATTAAATTTACAATGAACAATTACAATTACTACTGTAATTGATAATTTAATTATTTTATAACAAATTACTTGAGTTATTAGTTACCACGAGTACCTAATGCAATTTAATTCAAATTCTATGTTAACTTTTAAACGCGTTTTCCTCAAAACTGCATTTTTGAAATTGGCGTGCAACGTTGCTCAAAAACTATTAGGCCGATTGAGTTGAAACTGGGTAGAAATAGTGAAAATATTGCTACCTTACAGTTGACGAGAATTGTTTTTGAAAAATTAGGAAAGAACGTACTTTTGTAATCCAAATTTGATATAAATTTTGCGTGAAATTTTGATTTTTTTTGTAAATGCGTGCCATTCTCTTAAATCCGCATTTTCTTTATTTTAATTACCGTCAAATAGAAACTCTATATGTTCTAACTGAATAAATTGTTGAATTATTATGTAAATCAAAGTCTACGGGAAGCTAGGCCGATTCGCAACTCCCGTGACAACCTAGCTGTAATACTGCGTCAGCTCCGCCATTTTGATGATAAATGAATTCAAACACATTGGTTTGTATATTCAGATATACTATAAAAGTATATCTACAGTTCGATAAATGTAGGATAATTATTTCCTAGTTCGAAAAATCACTCAAAATTGCTCAATTTTTCCCGTCTAAATGCATGTCTAACGCCTTAAGCCCCGACAACATAAAATACAAATACTTTCGAAGGTTTTTAGTGAACTCTCATAGCAGTCCAGTTCATCGTTGCATGGTTGGAGCGCAGTGGAAATTCCTTTTTTTATTCAATTTATTTATTCTCGTCGTTTCACGAAATCTTTTTGAGTCATAAATCGCAAATACAGATCCGACGGAATCGTGCGAGTGATGTTTATAGTCTAAATACGTCCGAGAAATTTGGCCGAAGTAAAAAGTACATTTTCATCATATTCCAACGATGCGATGCGAACTGCAACAACGTTGTTCTTAGACTATCTGAAGTTTGCATCGTTGAAATGCAACGAAAACCAATTCCTTTCAATTGTTCAATTTTTGGCTGAAAATCATTCAAACGTTTTTGCGGATTCTTATTAGAGATTCACGACCCCAATTTGCACAAGGCTCCAAACGAGCATAAAAATCAAGAAATGTGAATATAAAGAAAAAAAACATTCCACTCCAACGATGCAAGCTTCAACGTCGTCTTTAGCCCGTTGGACAAAAAGAGCCCGTTTAACCATGCCATGTTTAACACTGAAAAAAAAGGTTATGTCTCAAAATGACCTGACATTTTAATTTATTCATAAAACGCATTATTTATTTGAAAAGTGCGAATATTATGATTTCAATATAAAGTACAAATATGGAGGTTATGTGTGGAATACATAACCTCCATATTTATCCGATAAATGGCCGCCTCGTCCCGATTTGCAAACGTTTCCTCTTTTGACGAAACTTTCAATCACATTTTGGCATAATCGCGGACTAATTTCATTGATGATGCGTCCAATTGCTTCCTCGAGTACCGGAATGGTCGGTGGATCATCAGTATACACTTTTTCTTTAAAAAAAAGCCCAAAGAAAGAAGTTTAATGGCGTCAAATCGCACGATCTTGGTGGCCAATTGACATCGTCGCGGCGCGAGATAACACGACCATGAACCTTCGTCTGCAATAACTGCATTGTTTTGCCCGCAGTGTGGTGTCGCTGGCACCTGCGCCTCGCGTCCTCGCCATAGCGCGGCGCTCCGATCGCCTTCTACGAAAATCTGAGGAGTAGGCAATCTACAAGTTTTGTAACAATAATAATAACACTTTTGGCGCGTCCACTTTCCCCACACGTGTGGCTACTTATTGAGAATATAATTAACTGAGAATAAAATACTACTAACATTCATTACGATTATATAACTTGTGGAGTTGTGTTTTCTCGTTTATCCTAACGAACCCATATCTCCATAGCAGTGTGGCAGGTTGCGCCATCTTGTTGAAAGAATATGTCTTCCAAGATGGTGTTGAAGTTTGCATAGTTGGGATGCAACGTAAATTGTTCTTTATTTTTTCAGTTCTGGATTTTCGTTACTATCTGAACCCTTTTTTTAGTACGTTTGAGTCATGGATCTCTAATAAGGATATTGAAAAACGTTTTAGGGATTTTTGTAGCCTAAATGAGCAAAAAAATAAGTTCGTTGCATTCCAACGATGCAAACTTCAATGCCATTCTTCCGAGTCCATGCCATTTACGCCATTTATCGGTATTGTGTTCCACACATAACCTCCATGTTTGTACCTCATACCAAAATTAATATATTCGTACTTTTCAAATAAATAACACGTTTTATTAATAAATTCAAAGATCGGGTCATTTCGAGACAGTCTTTACTTCTTCATAGATGCGTTACCATAGTAAACTACACGGACGCAGTTCCGGTAACGCCATCTGTTGGGAAAACGGCCACAACTTGTTCAGCGTCGTAATACGTTCAATGAAAAAAAGGATGTTTTTCCATCTCTTCCAGTGCCAATACCTGTGACTGCGGCTGCGAGAAGCGGCGTCATACCGAAGGAATCGACGTCCATCCGCGCGCCGTGCTCCACGAGTACTTTGAGGATCTCGAGGGATCCGCTCTCCGCGCAATCGTGAAGCGCGGTGTTGCCCTTAACCGACTTTCTATTGGTGTCTGCCTTGAGCGACAGCAGGTACTTTGTGATGCGAACGTGGCCCCTGTAACAGGCTATCATGAGGCAGGTGTGGCCGTGTCTGTTCGCCGCCTCTATGTCCGCTCCGTTGTTCACCAGGAACTTGACGATGTCGTAGTGGCCGTCGAAGCAAGCCGCCCGCAACGGCGTCGAGTTCGTCTTCGTCGTGGAGTTTACTTTGGCGCCTCTCCTCACGAGCAACGTCACCAGGGTGTAATGACCCGCCGCTGCTGCGCACCATAACGGCGGTGCATCTTCTATCGTGTCCCCGTCGAACACCACTGTTGCAGACCGTTTCATATTTTTATCAATAATTTTGCTAAAAGTGTGTCCATACTTTGGACACCCTCGGCCGCTCCGAGAGGTAAGCGCAGGTTTTTGTTTTTTTTTCACAAACTTTTATTCAACTTAACTTTCCGTGAGATGCAAAACGGAAAATCAATATTTCACCCACTTCCCGACTACACAGAGCTCTGATATTTTGCAAACATGCATCTATCTAAAAGGTGACGGGTATAAAATCATGTGCGAATTTAACAATTTTTTTTTTCGTATGGAAAAGTGTCTCACTCATAAAATTAATTACACATTTTTTTTTTTCTATGGTACACGCTGTTCACGTTTATTACCTATTATTTCCTCCATCGGACTGTTTCGGTCCTCCACTGTTCCTTTTTCTACACTCCTTTCTTCCCTTTTTTGTCCCTATTCCCCCCTCCTTGCGGCCGCAGCCGACTTCCCTCTCTGTATCATATTCATCGTGACATTTCTGTCATGGGTATAGGGAAAGTGCGGAAAACCTATGCCGATACAGCCGGTCATCGAGTTCGCCCCTCAGTCGTGGAACTAGTCTCATTTCGCCGCGAAATGCCGAAAAAAAACATTTCACGACGTAATGTACGCGACTGGGAATCGAACCCGGGACCTCCCGGTCCGCAGGTTTAGTCGCAAGCACGCTAACCACTAGACCATCGCATCGGTTTTAATTAATCCCACATCTATTGAGTATGAATATCAAGCTGTTAGACATTATTTTTTTTCGATGTACAAAATAACCGACTACTCGAAACTTCTCGAAACAGCTTTTTCCCAATTGGCGTGACAAATAACTTAAACAATTTTCACTCGATTTACCTCAAATTTAAAAGTTATGTTCCTAATTGCATTTCGCAGAGAAGTACGTACGGAATTTCTGATTAATCGAAAATTTTGTTTTATCATTTATTTTCCATATTCCAATTATTGTGGTAGATCTTTTTTTATCGATTAATATTGTAGATTGCTAAACAAATATTTTGAAAAATCGTTGAAGGATTTTCGTAGGTAAAATTCACTGAAAGATTGAAAAGAAATTCAGGAATATTAACTTTCGTTGCGTTCCAACGATGCAAAATTCAATCTCATTGTAATCATCCATATAAAATCTCACTAACACATGCAAACAAATTTGTAGTCGATTGTGTTTGTTTGGGTTTATATAAAAAGTTTATACGCAGCAATTTTAAGAATCCCAATGACAGTCTTTCTTATTTTTTACAAGCATTCCATATCCCTAACGTACAGACTCGCAAACTAGTAAACTACTAGTAACAACTAACTAGTAAAATCAATTAAAGACTAAACAGTAGAAAATAATTTATATGTAAAAAACTATTTAAAAAAACGAGCTCTCATTTAACGTACTAAAGAGTAGGAAATAATTTTGTTTACCAAGTCACCTATAAGTGACTATAAATAAAAGCTTGGGGCGTTCAGAATTTAGACATATAATCTTTCATTTACATAAATCCGTTAACATACCAACAGTATTTAATTTACCGTAAAAGAACCTTAGATTGCTTAAATGAAAATCCTGAAACTAACAAGGAACATCCCTCAGGTTTTAAGGGGTTAAACCACCCCTCGAAAAAAGGCATCTCTAGGGATAATACAGCAGTTTCACACACAAGGAGTCCATCGATTTTACTGAAATAAAAACGGAAATTCTTCTAATCCGCAGCAATGAAAAATCCACTATAGTGACATTGCAAAAAAATTAAGGGGTCAACCACCATAGAGATTACTTTTTTCGAGGGGCGGTTTCACCTCTTAAAACCGTTTTTTCGCCGATAAAAAAAAATACGTATCGCTTGTTTTTCGGTGCTTTATAACATATCCAAATTTTAACAAAATCGAAGGGTGTCACCTGAGGGATGTTCCTTGTGAGTATAAACGTGCGATAATAATTTCTTTAACTACTATTGTGCCAAATTAGGTACGATTAATGAAACTCAATTGATCAACTGTAAACATTCAAAAAGTTGAGCACCTCAAGCTTTTATTTGTAATCACATATAGGTGACTTGAAAAAAATGATTTTCCACTTTTCAGTACGTTAAATAGAAGCTCGTTTTTCGAAAATATTTCTTTGCGTATACTTCAAATGTGATAATTGTACATTATTAGATAAAAGGGGGGGGGGAAGCTCACCTGAGCCTGACTGCTCGATGTCCGCGCCGCACTTGTCGATGAGGTACTCGGCGACGTCGTAGTGTCCATTTTTGCAGGCCATCACGAGTGGAGTAGCGCCGTGGGTTTTTGCATCGACCAATGGTCCTACCTCATGTTTGTCCCGGTGCTCCAGGAATGCCTGAAACAAAGCGAGAACAAGCATTCGTATAAATAGGCCATTGGGAATTGTCGTACGTCTTTGCTCGTTGCAAACGCCACGTGACTATCTGTATCGAACGAAAACCTGCTAAGTGCGTTTCGCAACAAGCCAACAAGGTGGAAGCATCGATGTTTAGGTAACACGTAGTTATTACGGATGTTGGTGCATAGGAGTTTATTAGATGCTAATTTCGATTTCATTCAATAATCCGTAGTCCTAATACTCTTTAGGCAGGAGAGTCAGATCCTTCGCTTGATGCTCAGTATTTCATCGACGAGGCTCCGAACAACACGTGACAAAGTTATTTGTCCAGGACGATGTCGAAGTTTGCAACGTTGGAACGCAGCGGAAGATAAATCTTTTCAATTTCCTTTTCGCTGTGATAATCACTCCAACGTTTTTGCGTATCCATGTGAAGGGGCCAGTCCACTTTGAAAATTTAAAATTTTCTATTTGAAAATCTCAACTTTTCAATTTGAAAGTTTCAAATTTTCAATTTGAAAATCTCAAATTGAAAATTTGGAATTTTTAATTTGAAAATTTAAAATTTGGAATTTTCAATTTGGCAACGGCTTGTCTGAAACAAAAAAATCAGTGTCCATTAGATTCAGTATGACACCAGCTACAAAATGATCCTCGGATATAAAGTTTTATTAAAAAATGAAAAAATGGCAGATGGAAGAAAATTTGAAATTTTGAAATTTTGAAAAAGAAAATTTGAAACTTTTAAATTGAAAATTTGAAACTTTCAAATTGAGAATTTTCAATTCGAAAATTTCAAATTTTCAATTTGAAAATGTCAAATTTTCAAATTGAAAATTTGAAACTTTCAAATTGAAAATTTCAAACTTTCAAATTTCAAATTTTCAAATTTCAAATTTCAAATTTCAAATTTTCGAATTTCAAATTCTCAATTTGAAAATTTCAAATTTTCAATTTGAAAATTTCAAATTTTCAATTTGAAAGTTTCAAATTTTCAATTTGAAAGTTTCAAATTTTCAATTTGAAAGTTATAAATTTTCAATTTGAAAGTTTCAAATTTTCAATTTGAAAGTTTCAAATTTTCAATTTGAAAGTTATAAATTTTCAATTTGAAAGTTTCAAATTTTCAATTTGAAAGTTATAAATTTTCAATTTAAAAATTTCAAATTTTTAATTTGAAAGTGTCAAATTTTCAATTTGAAAGTTTCAAATTTTCTACTTCAAAATTTCAAATTTTCTTCCATCTGCCATTTTTTCATTTTTTGACAAAACTTTATATCCGAGGATCATTTTGTAGCTGGTGTCATACTGAATCTAAGGGACACTGATTTTTTTGTTTCAGACAAGCCGTTGCCGACTTGTGAGGAGGGAGCCATCTATTTTTGAGACGTTACGTTAAACTATAGTTGTTGTACTTAAAAATGAATAAAAATGAATTGAAATTTTTTTTTTACGTATTTCAAGACTTTATTTATGAAGCCCAACAACTTTTACATCTTTTATAAAGTCCTCAAAAAAAAATCGCTAAAATAGCCTTTTTTCGTGGCTCCAAAGTGGACTGGCCCCTTAAATATTTATGACCTCGATTTGCAAAAAGGAGGCTTCGGATAAGCACAATAATTGAAAAATGGAAAATGAGAAAAAAAATTCGTTGCGTTCCAACGATGCAAATTTCAGTGCCATCCAATGTACGAGGGTGACGTTTTAGTACAGGGACCCAACGCGATGACCCGTTGGATCCCTGTGAAGAAGCAAGCACAATTATGGGGATCCAATTGGATACCTACGACAATTTCTGCACGGGCCATGGCACATCACATTAAGGGGTCTTCTCGCTTTAGAGGCCAAAAAAGGCGATTTTCGTGAATTTTTCGATTATTTAATATTATAGATATTGATATAAAAGTTGTTACACTTAATAAATAACTTTCGAAATAAATAAATAAAAAAAATTATGTATTTATGTAACTCAAACAAACTTTAAGGGGCAATATACCTTTGTGAGGGTAAAATGAAGCGTCATTTTTGACAATTTATTTAAGAAAAGCAAAACCATATTTTTAAATTCGGTTTTTATACATGTTAGTACAAGTCTTAAAGGAAAAGAATTTTTTAAAATTATTTGGAAACAAATGGCGGCGCAGTAGTCGATAAAAGAAAACTCGTTTTTTTTCATAGTCCTCTACGGGCCTATCCGCACAGGTCATAATTTTCAAGCTAGAACAAAAACCGAAAAATATTTTGTAAGTGGGTGTAAAAAACTAATCCAGTACGTAGGGGTTTTTCAAAATATTGATTACAAAAAAATGGCGTT
Organism: Ophion costatus; assembly: GCA_951751655.1. Taxonomy (NCBI): domain Eukaryota; kingdom Metazoa; phylum Arthropoda; class Insecta; order Hymenoptera; family Ichneumonidae; genus Ophion; species Ophion costatus. The sequence continues at coordinate 28,621,954 of OX632363.1, forward strand.
AATATGAAAATAAAAAAATCGTAAAAAAATAGCTACAGTTAAAAGTTCCAGTCAATCAATTGAAAAGTCGAGGCGCTACGCATACGCCCGTGTCTAAAAACACAGTTTCGAGAAAAACGCGTTTAAAGTTTAAAATGATTCGAAACAATAAAAAAAATGTTTTCCTTCACTTTAAGACTTGTACTAACATGTATAAAAAAATCGAATTTAAAAATATTGTTTTGTTTTTCTTAAAGAAGTTGTCAAAAATGACCCTTCATCTTGTCCTCACAAAGGTATATTCCCCCTTAAACGCGTTTTTCTCGAAACAACGAACTTTTTCGACAGCTTGTTGATCAAATCTTCGAAACTACTGAACCGATCCTTATGAAATCTTAACCACATATTCTTCACAACTATATCTATAGCGCATATCAAGGACTTCAAGTTTTGATATTGACTATTTTTTTTGCCAAAAAACTGCGAAAAAACACGTTTTTTTGTTTGTTTTTTTTTTTCAAAAAATGTCCGCCATTTTGTTATTTTTGCATATATAAAAATCGTATGATATGCGCTATACCCATTAACATACTGACCTACAATTTTTTTTGGACATTTTTTTAACTACCATTTTCGTCTGTAAATAGTGACTTGAATAAACCATTTTTTAAAAATGCATTTCAAAAGTGTATTTATTAAGTGTAACAATTTTTATCGATTATCAATACAATATAAACCTATCAAAAAAAATCACGAAAATAGCCTTTTTCAGCGTCTAGAGTGAGAAGACCCCTTAACGTTTGGTATTTTGCAAACGGGGCTCAAAAATGAATGATGGTAAATGGAAACTTTTCAGAGCCACGTACACGAGTCTCCTTAACGTGTATCTTGTTTTCTCCAACTTACATTTGATATTGCGGAACCCGTGATGAAAAATAAATAGGAACAGAATGACTACGCTGAGAAAATCGACGAACTGCGAAGAGCCAAAACGATATCGGTCATGCGAAGTATCCGTACATCGCTGTGTGCAAAGAAAGAACGAAAAGAAGCAAGTGCAAAGAGCGCTCTGGCCGAAGGTACGGGTTCAAATCTCGCGCGTCTCCGGACGAGAGTGAGCTACTTAATTGACGTGCGCTGGGTGTGCATATATGTTCCGCCAGAGTACCGACCGCGCCGTACAATGCAAATAACAAAAAAATAAGTCTTCTCTACGAGGAGAAAAAAGATAATTGACGTATAGCGGTCTCCCATGCCTGTCCTTGTGTTTCTCGTTGTCGCACTTTCCTCTATCTTCCCGTTTTTATGCAGCGCAGTGTAAACGTCACTAAATTTCACCCGCCCCTCTACCTCGCTCGCAAAGTCCGCAGCCCGATTGTGGACACGCACCATTATTTCGATACTTATTCCTATTTTATAGATTTTTTTCGTTTCGAAAGACGACAATGATAAAGAGAATAAATTATTGGAAAAAAAGTCTAATAAATGAATTTATATCGTGTATAGAAAAAATAACGCTGAATAATTACGAGTGATGAATAATATAATAATTCAACAATCAAGAAATATATACATATATATATAGTATTTTTTGTAAATGAATGGTAGAGATATGAATATTATATTTATCAAAAACAATAACAGGAATTGAAAAATAATCTTGTTTTTTAAATTCAATAATAACGAAATGCACTTTCGTAAAATAGTCGCAATAAATACTCTTTTTACCAAAAATACTAACAGGAATTGAGAAACAATCACTGGTTTTTTAATCCAATAGTAAGGCAATATATATCGTATTTTCGAAAAATTTTAATTCGGTTTTGGGCCACCGAAAAAATGTAGATTTTCAGGAAAGATCAAGTGGAAAGATAATTACGGATTGAGTTTTAAAAAGGACATACCTCCGATTAATTTGGAATTGTGTGCACCCATGCATTTTTACTCACTGATCACGAATGTGGTAGTGAAAATAACCGCAAATTTGAATTTCAAGGTCAAAACTCACAAAAACTGTTTTTTTTTTAAATAAGTTTTTCTATTTTACTGTAATCAATGTTGATCTTAGAGAAAAATATGTTTTCCACAAAAGTTGTAGCCTATAAAAAAGATTGATATTTTATGTTCCATACGACTTTTGTCTAAAACCAATATCTTTCGAGAAAAATGAGATATTGCTCGAAAAAGGACTTTTTGCTAAACTCCTTTAGTTTCGATATTATTTACTTACGCACTTTACTGCGGGAAGGTTGCAGTTTGATCTTTAAGGGGCTATACCAGTGTGAACGCTGAGAATTTTGGTGATTTTCGGGAATTTCTTTGAAAGAAAAGTACTGAATTAAATGTTTCGGAAAATGAAGAATATTTTTGGCTATATTTGACCTATATTACATAACTTTTTCATAAAAAAATATTGAGATCCAGGCGCAAAAAAAAATTCCTCCACTGCTGACATGATTCCGGCCGATTGAGTAGCCGAAACCGAAAAATGAAAAAAAAATCGTCAAACTGGAAGGTATTTCCTGTCCAATGACGTAGGATTTTCGAAAAATATCAAAATCTAACAAAATAGCGTAGTTATTTTTTTTTAAAGTCTGTTTTCTTGCCTATAAAATGGTCGTTTTTTCAATGTCAAATCGTCAATTTTCATCCAATCAAAAATATCCTACGCCATTGTAGAGTAAATATATTCAAGAGTACTCAGTTCAAATTTCAAGTCAATCAGATATCTACTCTTTGAGTTACAATGTCAGCAAATTTGAAAAATCTCATTTCGAGAAAAACGCGTTTAAAGATTTAACTGGGGCATTTTATATCTGCGAGCGGTTGCTCCTTAGAAGGCTGCCGTTCGGGGAGTATTAGAGATACGGCCTTGACATTTTTGCAGGATATTCTTGAAAGTATAAACTATCGAAAAAGGCAAAAAAATCGATTTTTTAAAAGTGTCACACTGGTATAAAGTGGCCCTTTAACACTATACACATACCCAAACAACACACAACACAACAAACAAAACCCAAACAACAAACCCAAACAAACTGCAACCTTCCCGCGGTAAAGTGCCTAAGTAGATGATATCGAAACTAATTGCGTTTAGCAAAATGTACTTATTGCAACATTATCCCATTTTTCTCAAAACATAATGGTTGTAGGCAAAAACTTCCTGGAACCTAAAAGATCGATCTTTTTATAGGCTACAACTTCGTTGGGAAACATTTTCCTCTAAGATCAACATTCATTAAAATAAAGTGGAAAAACTTTCGAAAAATCTGTTTTTGTGAGTTTTAACTTTGAAAATCGAATTTGGGGGTATTTTGACTATCACATTCGTATTCAGCGAGCCGAAATAATACACGGGTACACGAAATTCCCTAATTAATCGGAGGTATGTCCTTTTCGGAACTACACCCATAATTACTACGGCACCACAATTTTTTGCTATGACTTACGCAAAAACAAATCACTTATCGGGACGAAATCAATTGAACGATAATCGACCGATTTTTCACGATAATTTAGTCCTGTCTCTTTGATTAAATTTCTCCTCTTTAAGGATGTTGAGTCCCTATGAAACATGTTAATGTTAATTGTTCAATAAATAGCTTCTTAATCGTCATGACATTTTTACACGACCTCCTGAATACTTCATGTAAAACATACCAAATTTTCAGAATTCTATCATCATTACTTCAACCTCCTTAAGGGTTGAAATAAAAAATGATAAGAAAATTCTAAAAATTGGTATGTTTTTGTACGAAGTATTTAAGAGGTCGTGTTAAAATTTCACGACGATTAGGAAGCTCGTTATTAAAAAATTAACATTTTGTTAAGAACAATTTTTAAAAGAAATAAAAAAAAAATTTATCAATAAACTTCGTTTTGTTTCCGTTGCTTTCAGTATATTGTAGATATTACAAAATTGAGAGGTCAAAAAAAAAACTTATTGCAAAGTTACATCAGTTTCCACAAGACAACATTTAATTTGTGAATGTTAATTGTTCAATAACGAGCTCCCTAATTGTCGTGAAATTTTTACACGACCTCTGAAATACTTCATACAAAAACATACAAAATTTTCAGAATTTTATTATCATTTGCGATTTGGGACTCAACATCCTTAACATCGCCACGCGGCTTTCCATTTGTGTATTCTTATCAAATTTTTTTATTTTTCGTCGCGAAGTGCCGTTAGGTATGTCGACACTCAAAAATGTCGCGTTTGCTATTATTTTGCTTATCGCGCGACCGATTCCTCGCTTTTTCGCTATCGCGGGCGAAATCGGAGAACATAGCTTCCACGGGACGCGCGAGAACCTGAAAAACGAGAATGCGGAATACGCGATCTCGTTCTATGCTGATCGAACGTAGGAGCCTTCGCCACCCTGTGCAAGGTTCGACGAACCGGAGAAATGAAAAATGAGACTTTTCGGACCAAAAAAAAATAAATGTTCATTTGATTGTCGAATTTTCGTTTCTGCAGGTTCAAACTAAAAAAGTTTGTCAAGGTATTCCTTTCACGAAGCCGAATATTTAACAATTAACTGATTTTCATCTATAATCAAGTGACAAATACATTCTAGTATAATGGTGTTGAAGTTTGCATCGTTGGAGTGTCACGTAAACTCTCATTTGTATTTCCTTATTTTTATTATTGTACCTAATTTTTTTTCGCACTTTCCAACTGTAGCCCTTCAAAGAAGCGTCGTGAAAAATCGTCAACTTTTCTCGGCGAAAAGGAGGAAAAAGAAATTCAAGCAATGAAAAAAATATTCCTTGCATTCCGGCGATGCAAACTTCAGGCCCATCTTGTATGCGAGTTAAATTTCAAGTCAGCGAACGGATGTAAAAAATTCTAGACATTCCGTAAGAATAATAAAAACAGGGGATCACCGAATGTTCAAAGAAAATATTAAAGATAAAACTTAGAAAAATGACGGTGTTGAAGTTTGCATCGTCGGAACGCAACGAAAGCTCTTTTTGACATTTTATTTTTCCTCGTTTTTATTATTACAGAACATCTATTTTTCTACGGAATTCTATCGTAGATCGCTTAATAAATATCTTGAAACATGGGGAATTTATGTTGGCAAAATGTACGAAAAAAAAATGTAAAGAATTCAGAAATATCAATTTTTATTGCCTTTCGACGATGCAAACTTCAACCTCATAGAAACACGTGGTTAACAAAAAGAAATTCGTAGCCATGACTTTTTCGAGAAAATGTAAAAATATCTACATCTATTAAATTCGCTCGAATTTTTTCGTTTCAATTTCTCGTTGAGTATAATAAAATTGATAATTTACCAATGATACGGAAGGGCCCTCATTATGCCCCCACAAAATACGGGCCTACGCGAAAGGAATACCTTAAACTTTTCAGATTTTTGCGCGACTAGCAATCTCAAATTGCATAAAATATTTTACATGATAATAAAAATAAAGAAATAATAAAAACAAACAAGTTTCGTTGAATTCCAAGGCCTTAGGCCACACTAACGTATATAGAATCATGTGGGTATTTAACAATTTTTTTTCGTATGAAAAAGTGATTCACTTATGAAATTAATTACACATCTATTTAGTATGAATATCAAGCTGTTAGAAATATTTTTTTTCGACGTACAAAATGGCCGACTACTCGAAACTTTTCGAAACAGCTTTTTTCCAATTGGCGTGACAAATAACTTCAACAATTTTCACTCGATTTACTTCAAATTAAAAAGTTATGTTCCTAGTTGCATTTCGCAGAGAAGTACGTACGGAATTTCTGATTAATCGAAAACTTTTCATTTTATGAGCAGTTTATGAGCAGGTACAACGAAATTTTTCACTGAAAATTAATTTCTTAAGTTCAAATATCTACAACTTTTGAATAAAACAATATTTTTTAAATTCCGTACGTACTTCTCTAGGTATTCTAATGTAGATTGACGAGAAATTTTGTTTTTTTGTTCTGGGTCACGAATTGTGGATGCTAAATATCACGCCGCGGAGCGTCTAAAAAAAGATGACAAAAGAAAATATTAGTACTCGGCCATTTTGTACATCGAAAAAAAAAAAAATTCTAACAGCTTGACATTCATACTAAATAAATGTGTAATTAATTTTATAAGTGAGTCACATTTACGTACAAAAAAAAATTGTTAAATTCGCAAGGCCTTAAATACGAACTTCACTACTATGGGGAAATATTAAAGTCATTTGGCTTATTTGCTTCAGACATTCCGTAAAAAATGATTCCGCAATTGATCGGATAACTCCTTATTTCTTCGCGATCACTTTTTCCGGTAAACGATCCTACAAATGAATAATTTTCAAAAAACTACGAAGAAAGAACGGAACATAATATCACGCGTTAAAAAAACCGCTGTCAGTGCTCGTTGTTGCATTACAATTTGCATTTTGCTTTTTTATCGCCGTTTTAAATTCAACCTTGTCTCCGTGGGTTTAAAAGCACTCCATGTTAATTCGGACATCGTGCTCTTTATTTATTTTTGCGTAATGTAAAAAATGTAAAAAAAATGTAAAAATTCAAATTTGTCTCATTCGATGAGAACAAAAAAGAAATCGATGTTCGCGTGTTTCGTCGCGTTTAAATTTATTCTCAGGATTTTTAGCGATGCGGACATTAACATTCGGCATTGATTGTTGGGACGGAAAAAAGTTGAACTTCGATAATCACGTGTCTCACTGTTTCTTTTTTTCTGTTTAAGTCAATTTTCGTGTGTTTTAACGCGAGACGAGAGGGTCGTCTTGATTACACTTGTTTCGTTGCTTTCGGTGGGAAGGAACAATATATCGGACAAACGGAGAGTAGAAATACATTTGACGATGTCGGACAGCACTGTGTCGTTTTGTATACTCGGCTCGTCCAGCTGGCTCTGGCCCCCTCCCCTCCTTCGAAGTCACTCGCTCCCCCCTCCCCCCTCCCTCGCTCTTTCTCTCTCGATCGTTAGGCACACACGCTTATTATTCCTGCGGCGCCCACCTCGCGACCGTACTTCTCGAACACCCGCGAGGAATTTTACGGTTCCGTTAACGGTCAATTGAATGGATATTCCTAAGCCCGGTCCATAGACGCGATAATTTTTTTTTCAACCGCAGCCGTATTGTTTATTCCACCGATTTTCCGATCCTGCTCACTGCTCCTGCTTAAGGGAACACAATGTCCCCTTAAGATTCTTACGGCCCGCGTTAAGGGATAAACACCACTCGAGAATTTTCAAAAAATCTTTTTCTGACTTCAAAAAGACTTTGGGGTTGTAAAAACAAATTGGTCCTGTAGCGAACGATTTCGAAGCCCCGAATACAATGTCCCCTTAAGATTCTTACGGTCCGCGTTAAGGGATAAACACCACTCGAGAATTTTCGAAAAATCGTTTTTTTTCTACTTCGAAAAGACTTTGGGCTTATAAAAACAAATTGGTCCTGTGGCGAACATTTTTTTTAAACGTTCCCTTATCGATCCGAGGCGCTGCGGCAAAACTTTTTGCAAAGTGGGAGAACGGATTATTCCAACACCTGTGCATGGATCGATTTGAAATTTTGATTGTCGCTTCACAATTACATTTTCTATGGGAGTACGTTGCCGTTTTTTGATTAAACGTAAACTTTGTTTTTTATAAACAATTTAGTGCTTATTTTTTGAGCAAAAAATCGATTTATTTCTTGCATAGTGCGCGATTTTTTCAAAATTTGATTACAGAAAACCCCTACGTGGTCCCATAGCTAATAATATATAGATTATAAATGTTTTTCAACACGTTTTTCAAGATGGGCTTTGGCATCGCCATTTTGTATGGAAGTTGTAATAATTTTTTTTTGTATCTTTAAGATGTGTTAAATAAACCCTTGCAAAAGAAATCCTATTCCTTTTTTCATACTCCCAAAATAAATTGTCAAAGAAAGGCCTTATTTTCTGCCACTGGGGTGGTGTTATCCCTTAACGATTTTTTTTTTATCTGAATTTCCACTTCTATTGAACCTAGGACCCTACACGTGGGTACCGCAAACCCCACGTAATAAGTGAGACCTGCTAAAATAATTTTTCTCGCTTTGTTCAATCGCATTTTTCACGGCGAAACATTATTTTTTTCGGTTTTAAGCATTTAGGTTTTTCTCGCATATCCTATTCCGTTCTTGGGTCTTTCAGCGTGCGAATGGAAAAAAAAACTTTCTACGGCAAACAGTTCGTTAGCAGCGTTGATTTCAAGTGCTACGGTGCGCGTAACCTCTGTGTAGGTTATTTGTTCCGTACAGATAGTGTAGGGTCCTAGAGTTAAGGAAGATGCCTCTAGACGAGAAAAAAAATTAGCTGATTTCCATCATTTTTTTTTATGGGAAGATCTTTTATGATATTGAAGTTTGCAACATTCGGATGCATTGAAAATTCATTATATCGAATTTAAAAAATTCGATCGGCAGATTATGCCTACAAAATGTTCTCAAATATTTTTTCGAATGCTCGTTTC